>VDFB02379711.1:27136527-27215475 GCA_007258455.2 Sequoia sempervirens | reverse complement strand
AATTGAGTGCACCGATTCAAATGAATTATGGGAATTCTTAGGGAGACTGCCACAAAAAGATAAAAAAAAATTTGAAGCATGGAGAACACTAATTGAAGAGTATTGGAATAATAATACAAGGCCATCTTTGAATCAAAGGGATGTCGTAAGAAGGAGAATTGGTAGTCAGAACCTTGAGCCACATCCAAATAATTTTTTGGATACGACTCAAACCCAATTTTTTCATAAATTTCAAAATGATTATCCTAAAATTAGTATTTCTCAAAGATTTTTGAAATGCTTAGACCTTTTTATGTCAAGATAAACCACACACACACTACTTTTTATTGTAGACTACATGTTGAATTCTCTAACCATTATGATGTTTATCATTCTATATGTTTAGATTTGCATACTAATGATGTTTTGCAGGATTGTGGCATAGAAGCCCCACTAAAATCTTCAAGAGAGTTCTTATCAAAAAATTTATGTGAAATAGAGGATGGCCAAATATTCTATAGGACAACATGCTTGGATGGTTCATGCAGGCATTGTGGTGGCTTACAACGAATGCCAATATGTCAACATATGGAAAACATAGATGAGGTGGGACAAAAACTAGTAGAGTTTAGGAAGTATAAAATAGTGGCATACATTACAAAAGATGGGTCTCAAGCAAAAAGGTGTGATTTGGTTATTAAGAAGACTCCAGTGTATCATTTTATGCCCATGTTTCCTGACAATATAGTCTATGAGTATGCAAGGCATACCCATAGATCCTAATGGATGGACACACAATTCAAGATATGCAAGGACACCTTTCCAATTGACAACATAGTATCAGTGGTTGACTTTGCAAAGAACTACACTCTACAGCCATAGTGTCAGGTGTAGTCATAGTATTACAGCTCCACATAGGTTTCGATATTTGTGAACATATCATTCATTCATGCAGCTGATAATACAGAGGACCAAGGGAAGGTATTGAGCGAGTATCACTTTTATATTAGTGATGATTGCACACATTCTCTAGAGTTCATGCAAGGGTGCTTCTAGATGTTGTACAATGATTTGGCTCAGAGGGGCATAATATATGGTCAGATAATTGTGCAACACAGTTCAAGAACATGTGCATGTTCTATTGCTTGTGTAGGATGCATCTCACTATAGGTTTTCAACATATGTGGAACTTTTGTGAGGCCGGGCATGGAAAGGGGGAGTATGCATGAAAAGAGCATTATCACGAGAAGAGTTAAAGTATAAAGATAGTGCAAAGTTGGTCGAGTGGTGTAATGCTTCGATGGGTCCAGGTAATGAAGGTACGTCTTCATTTTGTAGCTTTTTTTGGTTGATGGATGATACTAACATTGCACCATATGAGGATTGTTGTACACTAACAGGATCGAGTGAGCTACACTCTTTCCTTAGCTCAAATGTAGGTTCATGGAGTATCGATACACGTAAGATGGCATACTTTTGTTCTTCATGTACAATGAAAGCCTAGAAGGATTGTGAGTTAGGGGAGTGGGTTGACAAATGGTTGACAAGTTATCTTAGCCCAGTTCATACGTATCGCCCTCCGATGGCATTGGAACTAACATAGATGGAATCATTGGCCGACTTTGACCACGTATCAGATCTAGTTCAACTAGGTAATATATCTACTTGCTTAGTTTTTGAAATTCCATATTGTTATTTTACTTTGTACTGTATTCGTAATGTTGACTAATTTCAAATGATTTTTTGCACATATCAATGCAGGGCATGTTTATGCAGTTACTGCAGATGAAGAAAATGAAGAGGGAACAAATTATTTCTTGTGTCATTGTGTTGAGGCCAAAAAGAAATTGGAAGCCCCGATTATAGATGGAGAAAACATTGGGCTACCCTATAGGCCAGTTGTTGTTATTGGAGCGTGTGGCTTAGAAGGTACCCACATAAAATTATTAAAAAGAATGGTTGTTTAGGGACTTTTGTGACACATCGTGGGTCTTCATTACTCAGACCTTGTCATAGAATCAATGTTTGTTTGACCAAATATGGGGAGTAGACCTTTGAACTTAACCAAGAAGATGCATGAGTCTAACTCCTGAGAACCAATACTTGGCCACAATAAAAAGTAATCACGGAACTGGATAGTTCATTGGATTAATTTGTAAGTATATGCACAATGGTTCTTATTAATTTATACACTTGTATGCATGTAAATTTGTTTGATGCCAATGCTATTATCTTATTTTTACATTGTGTATCTATAAATAACCTAGTAAACATGTATTGAGTGATCCCTTACGAGAAATGCAGATTTATATGAGCCAATCACAGAAGAATCTGAAGCCCGAGGAAAAGCAATGCAACATCCTTATTTTGATGATCTTGAAAAATATCAATTTATGATTTTAAGCCATTACAAAGTGCATGAAGCTTGGTGAGGGAATTTCAAGTTATTCATTTGAAGTTAACCTTATCATGAGTACCTATGATGTAGACATTATAAGAGCATCTCCAATTTCAAGATATTCTATTCATGAGAGGTGTTGTGTGCAATAGGTATCTTGGAACTCCTAGTGAAGATGTATGACCAGGAGTGACTAAGTTGAGAGACTGCCATGCCTATCTATAAGTTCCTTCCATCTATTTTCATTTCATTTCCATTTTGGATGTTTTTTTTTTCTTCTTTTTGTGTATCCTAACTAAACTACCAAAAATTGATTGGTCTCTCCTTGTAGAAAATGCTAAGTTATGAGCCATCAAAGAGAATCTCTCAGCCAAAAAGCAATGGAACATCCATATTTTGATGATCTTGACAAATCTCAATTCTGATTTGAAGCCATTATAAAAGAGTGTGTGAAGCTTTGCGAGGGAAACTCAAGTTACTCATTTGAAGCTAACCTCATAATGAGAACCTATGATGTAGACATTCTAAGAGAATCTTGAATGTATGAGTGACATTGTAAAATATATGTAAGAACATAGTACCTATGGCATTGTAATGAGATTAAATTGTAATGAGATTTACTTAAATATTAAAATTTGGTGCAGGGGCACCAAGGTTACTAAGAAAATTTGGTTCATGGAAGTCTTAAGTTAGTTTTGTGTTTTGAGTTTTGTCAATTGAATAAGGTCATATTAGACCAATTGATTTATAATGTAGTACGTCATGTTAGTTACAAAAACAATAGTTAGGCATGATTGGAAAGATGTAGAATCATTTGTAAAAGCTATTTAAAGCCTCTTGAAGGCTCAGACACAATGTTAATTTTGCCGATAGAAGAAATTCAAAACTAAAAACAACATTTTCTCAGTATTTTGTTGAGTTTTCTGAACTTTATTTTCCTTATACAGACATGTACAGGTGCTTCATGCTTTGAAAACTTTTGCATTATGTGGTAGTGTGAAGTAGCTTTAGTTTGCATCATTTTGGAGGTTCTAAGACAAAATATTGAGTGAGTTCTCTTCAGTACTCTGCTGCTCCCCTAATTTAACATCGTTTGCTTATTGAGGGTCTTCTAAAATGTTGATTTGACCCATTCCACTTTATGTTTCCACTGTTTCTTATGGAATGGATCATGAAAAGTGTAATCTGACTACAAAGGGGATTTGGAGGGGTGAGAGGTCATTTTGGTTAGTTTTGAGTGATGCCCTAGGGCTGGATAGAGAAAAATGAATGTGAAAATGGAGGTTTTATGAATGGTTTTAGTGAAATGTTGATGGATTTGGCTTGGCAATGGTGTAGAATGTCTATGCAGACCTAAATAGGTGTGTTGGAAACAATTTCAAAGTTTGGAAAGCCAAGTTTATGGTAGATCTAGTAAAACCCTAGTTTTATGCATGAAAAGGGAGGGTTTGTTGGGACAACACCCTAGAAGCCTTTTGTTGGTGTAATGATCAGTGAATTTGATGTTTTGAGTCACAATTATTGACTATCCAAGGGATTTTGTGATTACAAGAAGTTTAAAAGGTACTTTGTTTGGAAAAGTGGGGTAATTCTAGTAGCCTTTTAGCAGGCCAGTTTGTTGGTTCTCCATGATGGCACAAAGAAAATTATGGGCATATTTTGTGAATCTTGTAGTAGGACTATGGTAAGTCTCTAGTGATGATTTTTGGGCCTTTGTACACCCTTAGCAGTAGGATAACTTCATTGTTGAATATTGAAGGCTAGAAGCCTTTTGAGTGTCTTTTGAGAAATTGGGTGTTTTAGTGATCAAAGATTGGGTTCATTTTTTGAGAACTAATTAGTTGATGTTGAAAAGAGTTCCCCCACCTTGAATTGCATCAATAATCCCTCTAACATAACAAACCCCAAAACCCTCTTCTTTCATAAGTTAGGAAAGGGTTTATTGAAAAACCATACTCCAAACCTTCCCACAACCAACGAAAGCCTAAAACACCTTCAAAAAGGTCTGCACAAGCTTAAAATTTCAAGAGATATCACTGCCCCCAAATATTTCTTCAAACCCTAGCACTAAACCACCATTTTCCACTAAAAAATGCACCATTTGACATCTAGGGCATCAGCTAAAAACCCTCTATTCACCTCCCTTGCATACAAAACTTTGCACATATGTTTTATAACCCTAACTAAGCCTTTCCATTGAGTTATAGAAGCATACAGAGGTGAAAGGATTAATATGACATTTTAATGCACTCAAAACCCTTAAAATAGGGTATACAGACCAACCCTCAGTAATTGGCTTCTAAAATGCAAAAATCACTTAAAATCCAACCAAACCAAAACTAAAATGGAGTTAAGTCTGCTTCCCACTGAATTTCATCAAAAGGAGAGCGCAATCACCATGTACGGAACCGTACAACACAAGGAAACATTAGATCTTAAAGTGCAAAAGGGTAGCAATCTTTGACACGGTATTTGTCAGAAACCATGGCACTTACAAAATCTCCATATTAACCTATGAGATCATGTTGGGCCCCTCTACAATAACCTCTCTTAGTTTTTGTTATCTCAGAGTGGTTTTCCTATTGCGTCTAGTTTTCACTTGATGGAAAAAGTGTCAAATGCAAGCAATGCAAAGTTGCAAAGTGGTGCAACTTTCGTTCTACAACTCGTGTGACCAAACAGACTATTCCAACGCGTCTGAATAGGTATTTTTATGCTAGGCATGATCCTCTTTCACACCAAAACACACAAAATCACTTCGAGCTACGTTCAACCAGATAGATCCCTTAAGGGTCCAAAGTGCAAAATGGCTGCAAACTTTAGCATGCTATTACGTGAATACTGTGACACTTAGAAACTTCTTTTCTGATCCTATGAGATTAGATTAGTCACCTCTACAATAATCTCTCTTGGTTTTTGTTATCTTGGAGTGGTTTTCCCATGGTTTCCAATTTTCACTTGATGGAAAAAGTGTCAAATGCAAGTAGTGCAAAGATGCAAAGTGGTGCAACTTTCGTTATGCAACTTGTGTGACCAAACGAACTATTCCAATGCATCCGAATAGATATTTTTATGCTAGGAATTGTCCTCTTTTTCACCCAAACACGCAGAATCGCTCTGAGCTACGTTCAACCGGATCGATCCCTTAAGGGTCCAAAGTGCAAAATGGCTTAAAACTTCAATATGTTACTCAAATACCGTGACGCTTAGAAACTTCTCATATGATCCTCTGAGATCACGTTGGGCCCCTCTACAATAACCTCTCTCAATTTTTGTAATTATCTCAGAGTGGTTTTCCCGTGGTGTCTAGTTTTCACTTTATGGAAAAAGTGTCAAATGCAAGCAGTGCAAAGTTGCAAAGTGGTCCAACTTTTGTTCTACAAATTGTGTGACCAAATAGACTATTCCAAAGCATCTGAACAGGTATTTTTACACTAGGCATGGTCCTCTTTCACAACCAAACATGCGGAATTTCTCTGAGCTACATTCAACCCGATCGATCCATTAAGGGTCAAAAGTGCAAAATGGCTGTGAACTTAAGCATGTTGTTACTCGGATACCATTAGGACCCTCTACAATAACGTCTCTCAATTTTTGATATCTCAAAGGAATTTTCCCGTGGTGGTGAATTTTCACTTGGGGAAAAAGTTGTCAAATGCAAGTAGCTGAAAGTTGCAAAGTGGTGCAACTTTTGTTCTATAGCTTGTGTGACCAAACGTACTATTCCAACAAATCTAAATAGGTATTTTTACACTAGGCATGGTCCACTTTCATACCCAAACACGTGGAATCGCTCAGAGCTACGTTCAACCAGATTGATCCCTTAAGGGTCTAAACTGTAAAATGGTTGCAAACTTCAGCATGTTGTTACTCGAATACCGTGATGTTTCAAAAATTATTATCTAATCCTATGGGATCATGTTGGACCCCTCTAAAATAATCTCTCTCTTTTTTTCTATCTTGGAGGCATTCTCACATGGTGGAAAAATTTCACTTGGGAAAAAAGTTGTCAAATGCAATTAGTTAAAAGTTGCAAAGTGGTGCAACTTTTGTTCTGCAACTCGTGTGATTGAACGGATTGTTCCAACGCGTTTGAATAGGTATTTTTATGCTAGGTATAGTCCTCTTATGCACCCAAACACGTGGAATCGCTCTGAGCTACATTCAACCGGATCGATCTCTTAAGGGTCCATAGTGCAAAATGGCTACAAAATTCAACATGTTGTTACTTGGATACCATGATTCTTAGAAACTTATCATCTAATTCTATTAGATTTCATTGGGCCCCTCTAAAATAACCTCTCTCAGTTTTTGCTATCTCAGAGGTATTTTCCTGTGGTGGCGAATTTTCACTTGGAGAAAAAGTTGTCAAATGCAAGTAGTTGAAAGTTGCAAAGTGGTGCAACTTTCGTTCTACAACTTGTGTGACCAAACACACTATTCCAACATGTTTGAATGGGTCATTTACGCTTTACATGGTTCTATTTTGCACCCAAACATGTAGAATCACTTTGAGCTACATTCAACCAGATCGATCCCTTAAGGGTCCAAAGTGCAAAAGGGAAGCAATATTTGACAGGCTATTACTCGGAAACTGTGATTCTTATGAAATATTCGTCTAAGCTTATGAGATTGCGTTGGGCCCCTCTACAATAACCTCTCTCAATTTTTGTTATCTTAGAGTTGTTTTCTTGTGGTGTCCAGTTTTCACTTGATGGAAAAAGTGTCAAATGCAAGCAGTGTAAAGTTGCAAAGTGGTGCAACTTTCGTTTTGCAATTCGTGTGACCGAAAAAATTGCTCCAATGCATCTCAATACGTACGTTTATACTAAGCATAGTCCTCTTTTGCACCCAAATACACGGAATTGGTTCGAGCTACATTCAACCAACTTGATCCCTTATGATGGCATGCAAAACAATTGAAAAGAGAAACATTCGCATGACAGTTGATTAGAATCCATTCTTGTAGAATGGTTTTAGCTTTGATTACAATCCATTCTTGTGGAATTATATTAAGTTCCAAGAAACTTAGAAGTAGATATATAAAACAAGTCTAAACTTGCTCATACAAGGGTTTGAGTGTAATATGTTGAAATAGGCCATTCCACCTATTGTTCAATTTGTGTCTCGGTGATATGGGCCTGATGTAAGTAGGATAGGGAGTAGTAATAAGAAAATAGCATTGGTAAAGGCATTGGAAGAGATTACTAATGCTGCCCCTATTGAAAATTCAGAATTAAGGCCCCTTAAAAGCAAGGATAGAAGAGGTGAAAATAAGAAATTGCTTGAAAATAAGTTAGAATAGGTTGGAAATAGGGTGAGGTTGTGGAGTTTGATGTGTTCAAAAATTCTGCAATGATAGGGGACACCAAAAGTATGTTATGGTATGATGCCCTAGTTGGGAAAATAGGGGTTTTGGATTAAAAAGAGAGGTTTGAGGGAGTAAAAGTGGGTAAAATCAGGGGGAAACATAATTTGGTGGTCAATTAAGTTTGTGCAGGCAGAATAAAGAGTGTTGGAAGAGGCTTTGACATTGTTTAAGGTTTGGGTTTAGGTTTGGGGGATTGGTTCGTTGGTTCGGCCAAAGTTTTTTTGAGGGGGGTTCGGTTCGTTTTGGGTTCGTTGGTATAAAAAACATGTAAATATACACACACACACACATATATATATATATATATACAACCTAAAAGCATGAATTGGGATTAGAATATCACATAACATCATATAAGCAACAAAACCACCATAACCTTGAATGTCATTTAAAACATACATGATAAATATTCATCATTGAAACTTGAATTGTGGTGGCTTGATATATAGAGTTTATTGATGCTAGGGTTCAATTTGTATGATTTTGAAAAAAGATGCCAACTAAGTAGAGTTATCATCATTCTTTAGAAATCATAAGAATTTGTTTAGTACACTAGCCAGTTTGATGTCTTCTTGCAGTCTCAAACATTATTTTGTATCATTGTTACATTGGTCTTGAGAGTGGTAGCTTAATATAGCTCCACAATAAAAAATCTGGTTTACCTATGCAATGTAACAGTGGCATAGGCAGATTTTTCTTTCAAAGAACCAAAGGGTGGCTGCATAATTGAAGTGTATAAACACATATTTTTTTGTAATATCAAGGATACTTTTTGAAACTTCCATGCATTGCTAATCTAAAAGGAAAAGTCTTTTGCATAATCTGTATGCAGCCATGCTTTTGACATTGTCAAAAAGAGAAAAATTTCTTGAATGATGCAAAGGCATGGCCAAGTAGTTCTAACTCTTCACATGAGAGAAGAGAGATGTTGGAGAGTACATCAAGTCAATGAGAACAAAAGTGTAATGTGTTTTAGTTTGTAGTATTCCTCTGTTTCTCTATAGATGTGTGATAAATTCTTAGTTCAATGATGCAGAACAATTTTTGAAAAAAGAAAGTTGTGTCACAATCCGCTTTCAATCTAGCAAGAAAAAATGAAAGCTCAGCCTCTTGGAATGAAAATGCTTGTTTGCAAAAAAATTGAATAAGAATGAGGTAGTTAAGGTGTTTGAAGTGATTTAGAGGTCACTTTTATGGTTCCCTTGGGTGTGGATCAAAGTCAAACTCCATAAAACATTAAAAAAATGTTCAAAAAAGCACTTTTTGGATGCCTAGGCATGCAAGTTCTATCTTGATTCGCTTGGGTTCTATCTGGGTTCTGCTAGGGTTCTCTTGGGTTTTGCCTGGGTGAACCAGACCCAAAATTGAAGGACCTTGGTCAAACCCATAGACAAACCAAACCAGGACCCGCACCAAGAGTGAACCAGGTTTAGAACCAGGGCTAAAATAGAAGAACCTGGTAACATAGATAATGTGTCAAGAAGTTGACTACTTCATCTACTTTGAATCATTTCATGGAATACTAATTGAAAACATGTTTTTTGATTTTAGATAAAGTTGTTTAGCATCAATCAATTAATTTATTCAAGACAGACCATGAAGGATGGCAATGATCAATTCTAGGGCTAACCAATTAATAAGTATACACATCAATAAGTCAAGCATGTACATGTGAATAAGGGAAGCACAAGTAGTCACAAACACGTAAGCCTTGAAGTATACACACAAATACATACTATACACTTTTACTTAATACAAAGTATATGCACGAATACAAGGTATACACATGAAAACATGTAAGCCGCAAAGTATACATTGGAACACATGTAAGTCACAAAATAAGTATACACATCAATAAGTCAAGCATGTACATGTGAATAAGTGAAGCACAAGTAGTCACAAACATGTAAGCCTTGAAGTATACACACAAATACATAGTATACACTTTTACTTAATACAAAGTATATGCACGAATACAAGGTATACACATGAAAACATGTAAGCCGCAAAGTATACATTGGAACACATGTAAGTCACAAAGTATACGTGACGTAAGTTGTAAAGTATACACTTGAATACACGTAACTCATATCTATTGAACCATGAATTTATAATGCAAATATGGACAGCATCGATAGAAAATTTTTGTATTAACCAAATAGCCATGTACGCATACATCAATATATGTCGATATAAGTATAAAATATAGGTACAAAATAGCCATATAGGCATACAATGTCAAATATATCCAATACAAAATATGTACAAAACTACCATGTAGGCTACAACAAAGGGCTATGGAATCAAAATTCATTTCTCTCCATGCTCTGGAAATAAATTCTTTCCCTTTGCTTGTCGATCATATGGTGATAAGTTCGTCACTCGTTTGCTCTGTGCTCAAAGAGTGCTCCTACTGCTCCTCCTATTGTTAAGTTCTTGGTGATTTTTTAACTGTTACAATAAGAAGTAAAGACATTAATATGTAGAAATTACATTATAAAAAATGATATATTTAACAAAATAATCACTTACCACCATTTCACGATCACTCTCCATGAGGGAAATATTCGCATGCCCATGTTGAGGTGTGCTCAAGCCCTGTATAAACCATCCAAACATAAATTAAACTACAAATCAATAATGGTTTGATTTTTCACTAGAACTAACATCTATAACGAATGTAAATTGACATTTAGTAATTTTCCTCATACCTCCCCTATCAAAGCCATCAAATATTGTATAGTGGATGAAACACCGATATCCATTTCCCTCGTAACATTTGAAGGTGTTTCTGCCACCAACATCTAAAAATAAAACAACAAATTATTCAATCACAAAAACTACAATAGCGATCCGTGTCATGACTTATAATGTATGAGGTTGTATAGGTATTTTCATGATGTAATAAGGCTGGAATAGCCATTTTTGAGTTTGTAATGGTCTTTGGTAGTCATTTTAGGCATAAATTGTAAAGTTGCAAAATCTTAACAAAAGTCGTCAATCAATGTTGTAAAAATGCAAAAAGGTGACAAGAAAATGCAATTGGAAGCTACTCCTAAACTTATTACTTATGCTATGTGAAGTAATTGCATCACTGCTTATGTTCACTTTCTAAACAACTATATTGTAGTTGAAATTTTGTCATCTATCAACATCTAGTTATTAGTTATGGAATATGAAGTAATGCTTTGAGTTTGAATGATGTGCAATGCAACGTAATCAATGATATGAATATAAACTACACAAATCTATTAAGTACACTTCATTAGTTAAACTCTTTATTATATTACCTATGTGTAGGTTTGAGTAAATCCACTGGCATTGGGAGGTGTTCCCTTGAAACCTCCAATATTAGCCTATTCAACATCCAAAATCACATATTAAAAAACCATTCGTAAAACAATGCTATTAACATGTAATAAATTTATAATTGTTTACTAGTTACATACCCCACTGATAGGTGTATTGCAAAAACAAGTAGGTGTAGGGCTGGCGTATCTTGTCTCAACACTGTGACCTTGTAATTTTATTAAAATCATAAAACTTCATTAGTTAATATTACATTTCAAAATCAAAATTTAATAAATTAAATTCAATCATCATGCTAACTTTTACCTAACTATCAATGTCATACGCCTAATGCAAAATGTCAGCTACCCTCTCCATCTCCATAGCTATAGACGAATCCTGCGTAGTAGCCTCCTAAGTGTCGGTAGGGTCAAATGAACAAGTCACCCTACAAGATTGACACACATGGGTTGGAAGGCCACCACTCGAAGACTCCCCTAGATGGCACTATAGAATAGGGCTAGTATGATGGATGACACTCTAGGTCAAAGTGTTGATCACCCGCGTCTCTACGTTGGCACTCTCCTTCGCAACGAAAGGAATACCAACATTCTCACGAGGCATCCTAGTGAGAGCTCATCTCCCTTGCCACGTAGGATTCCACTGTGCACTGGGTCTATCCTAAGCTGACCCCCCACCTCTCCCCTGGAAGTCCCTCATATCAAAATAATTTGGGATTTTGTTCAATATGAACTCACAGTATAGTTTCCTAAGGAAATATTGCTGGACTTCACAATTGTTGCACAATGGGTAATCAAAGACCATGTACCACCTATCATAAAAAAAAAGCATAATATGTTGGTGGTGGCACCAATGAATAGGAAACCTCTTTGCATTGAGGGTAAGATTTTTATTTATGTGTGGGTCAGTGAATAATGAGCACACATCACCTTTTTTAATTTTTAAATCCTTTACATCTTTATATGATAGTTTATCAGCATTATAAGCCCTATCCGCCTACCTCCTATCTTGCTATCCAATTATTTGTTTGCTAATTGAATCTACATTTTTTAACATATCTTTCATTGAAATTGCTAGGGTCATTCTTTCTACAGTTGAACCATTTGGATCACTCAACCTACTGATTAAATCCTCAATTTATTTTTTGGTGTTCTCAATTTCACTCATTAAATTTTATTGAGTGCCAGAAGGGTGTTGAGTGATTGATGGAGGAGGTTGTTGTTGAGGTTGATTTTGTTGTTGAGGATTTTGTTCTTGAGGATTTTGAGAGTTTGTAAGTTGATTTGCATCTCCTAAAAATTCAAAAAAAAAAATCAAATACAACCTAAAACTAACAAATTCAAAACAAAAACCAAACAATCCTTACCTCTCACACCTCCTCATCATCGTGGTGCCATCCATGCAAAGAAATAGCAACCGTTGGTGAATATTTTTGCACAATACCTCCTAGAATGCAAGCATGAAAAATGGGGGTTTTTGCCATAGGCACAACAAAAAACACAGTCAAAATGAAGAATGAATGAGTTTCACTTTTTTTCACTTTTAACATGTCATAGCGCGAGTGCGTTATAACACACTCACGTTATAGGCTCATTGTGGCTAAGCTTCAGGCTCGACACACTAAGCCATAATGTGAGCGCATTATAATGCGCTCACGTTATAGCGCTTTTGCATTATGACTTTTCAAAACTTTTTTTTGAAAGTGGCCACAAATTTGCTACCCATCTCCATGCACTCACCCATTTGAGATATTTAAGTTGGGAATTGGGTTTGAATTAGTCATTTTGATGTTGTTCAAGTGTTTTGAGGAATCAACAAGAGGTTTTGTGCCTTGTTCTAAGTTTGGGTGTTTGAGACCAAGTGTTTGTGAAGGAAGGATGAGTCCTAGTTGTAAGAGCAAGCAAGAATTGGTTGAGTTTAGTCAAGTTGAGTTTGTTTGATATTTTTGGGAACCCTTCATTACATCAATTGCAAAGGAAAAGGAATAATGAAGGAATATATATATTGCTTGTTGAGATTGCAAGGAAGGGTAAACATAGGTTCAAGATGAAGTATATTGTGGGAAAGGAATAAGGTATTGGATCAGGTTCACCAAAGTTTTCAAATGAGGAGCAAATCAGAGATCATACATTAGGTGGAAAGCAACATTTTCTAGTGAAGAATCGGTCACAAACAAGGGACAGTTCCAAGTTTTAGTTTTTGGTCCATTGGAAAGGACTACTAGATGGGAGTGTTACTTGGAGAGCAAAGAATGATATGGTTAAGCATTAATCTATGGTGCAACACAGTCCTCAAGGGGACTTGAGTTTATTTTTGGCCGAGAGTATGGTGTAGGAGCACCTAATGGATTTTATAAATCCATGAGGCCAATTTATGATTTATGATTTAGTTAGGTGATCTAATCTTGTAATAAGGTCATTTAGACCATATTGAACATGTTTGAGTCTATTTTAGGTCCTATGAGTTCTTGGTTGGGTCATTTTGCAATTATGGTTAAAAGTTGTCAAATCTTGTAAAATTGTCATGTTGCAATAATGAAAAATGGGAATGTGAGGAGTCATGAAATAAGGTCATAGTGGACCATCTTATAATGTATAGAGTCCATTTTTTTGGTTTCGAGTCCTCTTGTTAAAAATTTGCAAAATTTAGGAAAAGTTGTCAATGTGCAAAAGTTGCAAAAATGCAACAATTGGAAGCCCAACGGCTAGGGAACTTAATAGGTAGTTTAAAATTTAGCTGTAGGCATTGAGTCAAGTTTTTTGGTGTTTAAAGGGACTTGTAATCCTTGAGGCAAGTTATGATATTTTTATGTAAAGTGCACACCATAAAAATTCCCTATTTTTTCATTGAATTTTTGTGTTTTACATTAAATAGTGTTGCTACAGGGTTCTGTACGGACCCGTATTGAAGGAGATTGATCAAATATTTTTTGAATTGGATATAAATATGTGTTAGGATAATTTTTGTTTTCATGTGATTTGATTTCATCAAGAAATGAAGTTTTTATAGCCATTTTTATGTAGGCAGTATGAGAATACCGAGTTTGAGGGTTTGAAAGGGAAAAATTAAGATTTAGGCCATTCCACCTGGTGAAACTTTTCATAGCTTGGTGGAATGGCACATTTAGTTGTAGGATGTTGTTTTATGTGATTTCCAAGAGAAAGGAAGGCATTTTTCAGAAGTTAAGTTGCTGCCCTAGTTGCAATTCTTCATAATTTTGGTGAAAAATGATGCTTTGAATGTAGGGTTTGTACAAAAAATTGTGGAGTTGATCATGTAATGGATGGTATAGTATGTTAAGTTCATATATGAAGTTTTTGAGGTGTTTTTTAATAGAGTAGAGACCTGGAGTGTGGAATTTCAATAAACACTCCTTGTTTCAAGCAAGAAAATGGCTTAAACAAGGGTTTTGTTGTTTGGGTGAATTTGTGATTGTTCCCTTGATGAAAGTTTTTGTTTCTATGGTTTTGAAACTTTTTGAAAGTGTTTGAATAGGTTTTGGTGATTTAAGTGAATAATTTCACAAGGTTTCTTTGGAAAAGAGGCCTATTTGGCTTAAGGGGTAGCTGGACAGTCATTTTTAGGAGATTGTGTTCCAAAACAAGTGCATGAATAAATTTGATATGTTGAAATATGTCATAATGGTACTTAAAAATATAATCCTTTTGTGGGTTTGACAGGTATTTTTAAAGATATGCTTACATTTCTTTGTTTGGATGGCTACAAGGCAAATTGAAGGAATTGTGAGTTGTTCATTGACATAGGGTTTTGGAGTTTGGAAAGTTGATTGATATTGCTTGAATTGTGATTGTGTGAAGCTTTAACCTCATGCTCTACATCAAGTTGGAATCATTTTACAACTCACTTGTTGTAGCTAGGAAGATTTGGGATGAAGGAAAATCTTCTTGGGAATCCATTCTCAAGGAGCTAGAAGGCGCCTCCTCCACTAGATGAGCATTTCCTATGAATATTTATTTCATTGTTTCACTTACTTCTAGTTTTCCAATATACATATGGTAGATTTTGTACATTTTAGATTATCTTTTGTACATATGCATCAAATTTGAAGTCTACAAGTACATTACCAGCACACCCTTTGTCCTTAATGTCAAAGGGGGAGAAGTTTTGAAGTTTTGAGAAGTTTTGAAAAGGATGGAGAATAATTTCAGAGACTAATTTTTGGAACATGTTTCCATCAATGAAAAAGGGGGAAATTATTGAAAGAATGAAGAAGAAACCCCTCAATGTGTTGTCATTTATGCCAACATTAATTATTAACAATTTTGTCTAATATGGTAAACTTTAATCCGATATTTTCATTCAAAATTACTCATGCAACAAGGTGATCACACAATAGTGGTTTACACTTTTTGGGACATCCTAATTTTTGCTGAAACCACATATTTTTAGAAAATATAATGATTTAAGCCTTGAAAAGTTCCATTTAAAGGATTCTAATTCAAAAGGGCTTTATCAATCCTCCTTAGATCAAACCCCCTTGGATAGAACTGTGCTAGTTTTAAACCATGCCTATAATGGAGTCTCCTTTACACCTATGAAAATGTTGATAAAAAATCACTTTTACATTAAATACCTTTTGGGGGATCAAATGAATTCATTTAAAATTTATCTTTTTAAAGTATGTATTCCTTATTATAAGCTTTCCAAAAAGTATAATTTTAAATATATTTAACTTGATTATTATATTTATCTTTTATTTCTTGTGAATGTAGGTTTTTCACCAAAAATCAAGCTCTATGTTCTACACGTGGAAAAATAACAAATTATCAAAAGAAAAATGAAAAATATCTATGCACTTGATATTGATGTCCTTGATACAACAAAAAAAAATAATTGAATTTTGATACATACAAAAAAAAAATTATGTGTTAGCAAGTAAACCTATGTCTAAATTGTAACTGGTTTGACTTCAAACTTAATTAAGAAAAAATATTCAATAAAACACTATGAAACCAATTGCATGCACTAGATATCATAGTTGCAAATCTAAATTAAAAAAAAAAAAATTATCCTTCATAGAAAAAAAGTTATGTGTTAGCAAGTACACATCACTCTTTAAAATGGTGTTTACTGTTAAAAACTAGTTTTTGAAGGAGATTGAAAAAGAAATGCAATTTGATTCCAATTTTTTTTAAAAATATATATTTAGAATCTATAGACAAAGTTTCACAAATCACTAGTTTGCATCATCTTCAAATTTCTCATGGTTTAGTAGCTAGAAGTGCCCAAAAGTGAAGATTTAGTTAAAAAAAATAGTTCAATGTCAAGTTTCGCCAAAAGGTGTAAACTATTGTTATGGGATCACCCAAAAAGTTCAGCTCAAGAGGTTATAATATGTTATTCCTTACTATTAGATGAATCCATGATCATTATTTCAACTATTTTGGTTAGGAAGGTTGAAAGTTACAAATGATAGAAGTTTGGCATCCAGTTTTGGCTTATATAGTGTGATTGGACAATTATAATCTGGTTCACATTTCTCTGGTATTAACAATCAGTCTTAGCAATTTTGGGAGATTTCTCATAGGTCATTACTATATATATTCTAAACATCATTTACTCACATGATCATTTGAATTGATTAGTGTGTGATCAATTGGATTATTTTATGATTAGGTCTAATTCTTAGCCGACCTAATACATGTTATGTGTTGTAAATGATAAGTATGTATTGCAAATGTTAGTAGGACCTATTTTACATCACTGTTGACCTAAATCAAGCATTGCATGCTTGGGATAAGCATGAAGATGTTTCTGAATTGTGTATGGAGCTGAAAAAGCTTTTTTGAATTAAATTAGGGCTACATCTAAATACGCTGACCTAATTGATGTATGTGGATGTAATTGGTTATATATGTGATATGTTTTTGAGTTGTAGAAGGCAAATGCTACATGATATGATATGATATGATATGATGTGCAAGAGATTTGATATTGTGCGAACATGCAAATTTAGAAGTGTGAGATCAAAATAATTACATAATTGTTGTGAACATTGAGCGACTGCTAAGCTGGATAGTGTTTTGTGTTCAAAACTTAAAAGGAACTAAATTTAGCACTAGCAAGGTGCACCTTATATTAGTTCAAATTCTGATTGTGAATCCATTTTTTTTTTTTTTTGTATTTATCTCTAGTTGTGAGTCTTATAAGGATAGTGTGTCCTAGCAGTGAGCCCCTGTAATATCTCATAATTGGTTATAATATATTATGAGCTAATGCTCACCATGGTTTTTCCCTTTTAGGTTTTCCACATAAAAATCCTAGTGTTCATGTGTTATGAGATCTTACACATGATTCCTTTCATACTTTCATTTATTGTTGTAGTTAGATATACTTTGTTAATTAGATGGTTTGTGAGTAACTAGTCATATAGAATATTGATTCATCCCCCCTCTCATTATTTTGGGTGTTCAACAAAGAGAAACCAATAGAGACTCCTAAAATAAGCTCTTCAAAAGTAGGATCAGTTTGAGGGGGACTGTACCTTATAGATCCCATTTTACTGTGCCAAATACTTCTTCATACAACGTATCCAAAGGTTATGGATTGGGTCATAAAGCTAATAAAAGCTTCAAAACACACTATCTACAACATGTCCTAGATATAAGAGAAAAAATTTGAATCCAAGAGTAGGAGGCAGAAGGTTCACGTCAATTTTATCAAAATATAGAGGAGGAGATTCACTACTCCCAAGTCCCAAGACAAATAGGGTATAAAGGGAGAGAATTTCCCTCAAATACCTCAATGATAAAAGTAGGAAAAAGTGGTGGAAAATGAAAGATAAATTGGACCTTGTTTAATCTTTTTAGGGATGGAGGATTTTGAGAATCAGGTTAGAAGACCGTAGAGGTCTTGAACTATGGACTAATTAGCTCTCAGCCAGAGGAAAATAGTGTAGCACACTATCATCTCAAGGATGCGTTGGCATCTCATAGGGATTTTGAACAAAGTCTACAATCAAAAACTCACAAGGTGTGCTAACGACCCAAAAATCTTAATTTGATAGTTTAAATAGAATTGATTTTTTTTTGCTAATGCATGAAATAAACTAACTACAAGAAGAAGAATACCATAACTTATAAGATAAATAGATTATAATGAAATGACAAGCAAGGTTAGTAGAAATCCAACTTATGATTGATCCATCCTCCTGCATGCTCAACACAAACAAAGTACATACACTCATGCGTAGATGGAAAAATGTTAGGGCTATGTTTTGGAGTTTTCCTTAGTCAAATCCTTGCTTTGGTGTTTCCACCTCCATGGATAGCCAATATGCAATGATAGAGAGACAAATAATAACAAAAAGTAATAGATGAAACTTATAGAAAGCAAAGACAATCTATATGCTAAACTATAAGTAAGACAATGAAATAAATTAAATGTTACCCTCCCTTCTACATGCTTGGAGAAGCCGAGAGAGGAAGGAAGAAACCCGTGAGAGCATAAGACAATAGTTCCAAAGATGTAAATATTGAAACTTGTGAGAAACAATGGTGTAGAAGTGAGAAGCTGCAAGAACAATGGTGTAGAATGGAAGAATGGAGTGAGAGTGTAGAAAGAATGAGCAAGAAGTGAATGAGATTTAACGAATGGAATGAATGGAATTGAGAGAGGTAAGTTCAAAAGCTATTTTGGAGGAAAAGAAACATTTTTAGGTAGTCAAGGTTCTCAGGAAGCATTACATTCTATAGGGTGGCAAAGAATCATAACATCCCAACATCCAATGATCCGGGAATCTTGTAAAGACGTTAACGTAGTGTGCACATGTTTGCACGGCACGAAGGCATCCATGACAAAAATTACCTCATCGACAGTAAATGAAAAATAACGTGTACGAATGAAGGGTAAAGGAAGAAGATTTTTGCATTGTTATCCTTATAAAGCTAACGTGAAGGTGATGTGTTGGGAAATTGCACTAGGGTGCAATTTTACACCTCAACATATGTAAAGGGATGAAATGAAGAAAAATTAAAGAAATGAAGGGTGTGATAAACCTTGTGGAGAATCCATGTGGGAATGGAAGTTAGAAAAATATATCAAAAAATAACTTTAAATGTGTAGTAGTCCAAAGAAATTTTATGAATTTGCAAGAGTGGTAGAAGATGAGAAAATTCCTAAACTTGGGAGCCTTCAAGATTTTTGTAACTTCTAGCATTATTTACGTATTGTGATGTGGAAAAAATGGATTTAGTGTCTAAATCACACTCTCTCCTACATCACAATTGTGGAAAGAACCAAAATTGATCACAAATATCCACTTGGCTACTTATCTCAATGGAAGATCGAAAATGGTGGATCAATCAAGGTTTTGGATCACAAATATTAAGCAACTAAAATTAAAATGGTTCTTGATCATTTCTTCTTGAAATTAAATTTGACATATTTCTTCCTCTTTTGAAATATGATGATATATTTGAATCCTTAATTAATTATACCAAACACACATTTAATTAAGTGAAACTTTAAATCCATAAAATCAATGATATTAATGATAACTTTTCCATCATATATTTAAAAAAGTAGATACATAATGATAATAAACCTTAAAAAATAATATATGTTTATTATTTTAAAATCAAAATCAGTAACAAACAATATACAAATTATTTAATTTTAATTGATAATAATATAATTTTAAACTCGTTAGTACTATCTATATCTTATATATGTACTCTATACATCATATAATGTTTTGATATTTTAATAAATAATTTAACAATAAATTACCTTAATTTTATTTATATATAATTAATCAATATGAATTAATATTTTTTAATATAAAAAATAGCACATCTTTATACAATCCTAAAAAAAAACTATAACTAAAATGAAAATGATAAGAAAGTACGTAATTAATGAACATCTCGCCATGGCCTCCTCTTCCAAGATTTTTAACTTTCCTTAAACAAAATGTTGGTTGGAAAAATAATTTTTATGCTTGAATACATTTTTTAGATGTTGCAATTTCTATGTCGTACCCATTCTCTATGTTTATTCCTTAGCGGAAATCAGATTAAACCTCAATATCTAGGATAAATGACGGTTTGATTGAGGCTGATTAAAAAATAAAATGTTTCTTTAACTACTCCAATGAAATATATATTAAAATAAAGTTTCTTTCTAAATTTTGTCCACTTGATCAATCATTGCTTAGTTATGTCCTCCCTTTCTTTATTATTATAATATAACGTCAATTTCCTGTTCCCAATTAACTCTGATTAACATTACTGTAATTTGTATGGCATGGATATTAATATATATTAAAAGTTCATTAAATTTGTTTGTATGTATTTCGTCGATTGATTTCTGCAAGCATGTAGAATATGTATGTAATCTCTTTTTGATATCTAATGGAAAGGGTGTGGTCCTATACAGTCACATTTATCGAGGAAAAAAAAATGTGTGGATTTTATGTAATTGTTAGTTTATATGTTTGTTTGGATTTTTTATGTGATGTCATGAAAATTTATTAGATTGTTTATATCGTACAAGAATATAAAACATTATATATTTTTGAGAGTGTTGTCCTTGACCCTTTGTCTATTCAAAGAATCAATATCCTTACCTGGTTTGGAAGAAAGGAGTAATTATCCTTCTTGTGTGCAAACCAATAACCACAAGAACCATTTTCTATGCACATCAAGGCAAAGATAAAAGCAATATTCCAAAAATTCACAAAAATTGGATGTATACACACATTTTAGCTCCATGAGCAAAATGACATCCACATCTATGAGATTAAACTCATAGTTATGGAAACAACTTATCGCGATAGACAAAGAATTCACTAATTTATAATATATGTCTAATCATCACCAATATGCATATCATATCATATGCATATATCCACAAAAGTATTTTAATATATACTTTCATTTACGTTTTTTTATTTGTGGGTTGTACATGTGCATGTTTTGCCTTTTTCGTTTTTTTATAAATGTCAATTTTCTACATCCTTCACTAAACCATATTCTATCATCTTCTTATTAGAATAGATTATGTGTTTGAAAACTAGAAACATAAAATTAAATTTTATATTTTTACACTATGTAGATATTCTATTTAGAAGTGTTTCAAATATTTACTCCAACTATAACAAACTCTAATTTTAGTACAAAAATTGTGACTTTTTAGCTAAAAAGTGGAGCCATTATCTTGCACTTAGTTGTATCTTATTTTTATGGTATTCTTATTCATAACTCTATAGTCAATCCACATCCACATGGTGCCATTTTTTTTCTTTGTAAAAACCATTGTTGAAAAAAATAGGCTAGAACTAGGTCTATTATGATCCATATCTAAGAGTTCCTTTATGACCTTCTCTATCTCCTTTTTGTACATTCTTTAATTGTGATAAGAAATTGTTAGAAAAATCTTAGAGTCTAATTTTAATTATATGATCTACTAGAATCCTCTATCATATGGTAATCATAGAGGAAAACAACTAAACACTAGACTACACTTATAAAAAATATTATGAATATAAACACAATAAACTTACACTCCTTCTCCATTGATGATTTTTTAGGCAACACCAAACACATTATCCTACCCAAGCAACTTGTCACATGTAAAATTTCTTTCTCCATTATTGTTTTTAACCATTCATGGTGCTCCATTAGAAATTCCTCTAAGCACCACATCTTTCCGTTTAGATTTAAACTTAGGCTCCATGAATTTATAATTCTATAAAAAGTCATCAAAGGAGTGCAACCATCACAGACCGAAAACTTTGTTATCCTCTCATAATCATACAACATAAAAAATCACCACATACTTTATGATCACCCATAGATAAATTAAGTTTTAAAATTATTTTGGTGCATGTGAGGTGAAACTATACCAACAATAACACTAAACTAAACATATTATTCATCTTTCAAACCTCTCTTAATCACTTGGCCTTCATTAATGCAGTTGTGCATGTCTGCAAAAATTTAGAGTAAATAATAAATCATCCAAATCAAACTCTAAACTATGTGAAATCCTCTAAATAAATAGATTGATTTACCTATATGTTGTGATGGAGTGTGGATGGTCAAACATTTGTGCAACATTTTTCAATGTGCTAATAATTTTTAAATCTTTTTCACGTATAGATTAAGAATAGGTATATTTATAGTTTTTTAAATGAGAATATTAGTGATTGAAATTATTTCATTTGATTTTAAAATTTAGTTGATTCTTTTGGCTTTATTTTAAAACTTATTTGCATAACCTTTAATTTATTTTATTTATTTCATTTAGAAATGTATAAGTATAAATTAGGGAATTAAAAAATTCATCAGTAATGAGTGAAAGGGGTTAATTTTTTAAAATGACATGTTGAGAGGTTAATTAATTAATATTTACACAATTAATTAATTATGTTTATAAATACATGAAATTTATTGATGGATTTGGCTACTTAAGTAGTAATAATAAATTATTAATTAATTATTATGTGGTGTTAGTGGATAAAAACAAAATTAAATAATTAAGAAATAAATAAATAACTAATTAATTATAGCTAATGGGATGTGATGACATGATGTTACTAATTAATTAACCATTGTAGTGATGTTAGAGTGACTTAGCTAGGATGAATTAATTTGTATAATTAATGATTAAAGGTGGTGAAATTCAGGTGTCTACATTTTATCCTCTTTGAAAGGGTGCTACTACTAAAAAAGTAGTGGCTTTCCAAATAAATTAGAAGAAGAAAAAGAATAGGTACATTAGGATACCTCATGTGCCATGTTGGTTAGGAATACACTCCATTGAGAGGACATATGGGGACAAAAGATATGTATGGGTTATTGAAACAAGAAGAGTGATAGTTTTGATTATCTTAAAATTGGAAGGACCCACACCCATTACAAAATGGCCATAGAGGACAAACGAGGGGCTCACAAGAAGTGAAATGCCCAGAAAGAAAAAATAAAAGAAACAAAAACTAACCGACCAACTAGAGAAACAAAAACAAAACAGTACAAAACTAGCAAGGGATCGAAACTTCTATAGGTTTTGTAGAAGTGTGAGACCACTAATTTGATGCCATTCCTTAGCCATGAAGTGGAGATTCTCATCAAACAACAAGGATCCCTTCTGAATAGGTCAGGTCTTCATGGTAGTGTCCTGAGTCGAACTGCCCACCAGCTTACCTATTTCTACGTGTGACTATCATCAAGACCACCCTCAACCAACCCCTTTCCATGATTGTTCCTTAGCTCTTTTTGAAAGACCTGGATGGTCATAACAATATTATTAACAATCTCCTTGCTGTAATTAATAATCTCTTGGAGGCATTGCATAGTTTTGTCTTGGTTGCTATGAATAGTTGCAATCTCCTCCTATAATTTCATTTTATCCTCTTATGTTCCCATAAGGGCTCTGAGCTCATCCACATCCTTGTCCTAATTAGCCAATATATCTTGAACTATTTGGCAACGGATGAAAGCATATCCCAATGCCCATTGTCCTTAACCTCCCTCAACCATGGAACCTACTAGTTAAGTACTTTGTTTCCCAACACCTGGATTTTTTCATTTGTAGTAATGACTTGACCCAGAAGCTACTTTAGGATGTCATTCTAGACATTAATATTCACCAGAATTTCATTCATTTTATGCTAAAGGGGATCACAAGAGGCACAAATATCATTACCCACATTGGGTTCAGAAGAGATCCCATCCAAATTAATGTAGAGTTTAGGAGAATTATGGGGGCTAGAGGGGTTATGACAGGAGGTGTATTGGGTACATCAAACACCTCATCATGAATAGGGAGTGCACAAGGGAATTACTAGGGGTAGGTTTCTAGGACTTATCATTTGATTTATCCAAATTATCAGAGCCAAAGGTAGAAATAGGAGTTTCCTTAGGGAAAAAAACACTTTTAATGGGGTTGAGAGGGGTTTTCTCATTAACATGGGTTTTCCCTTAGTCTCTAGTGATGCAACAAGTGGTGGGGAAGGTTTCATCTAGGGTAAAAGTGGAAATGGGGCCCTCAAGGGGGTTTAAAGGATTGTGGATTACCAAAGTGTTCCTCTTGGTAGTGGTCAAGGAGGGTAAAAGAGCAGCTTGATGATTGAAAAGGTGAAAGATTAAGCCCTAGTGAATCGAGAGATTTTTAATTTACCATAGACATTCTTAATGGACTATTCAAGGGAAGAAAAAATATAGAATGCAAATTTCATTTTGACATTAAAGTGGAAATGGTTAAGAATGGGAAAGAGATGGGCATGAAAATGATAGAAACAACCCTCTAACATGATGGACCACATCAACACCTCTGCAATTTTACTCCACACCCTAGGGAGGTCGGCCTTGTTAAAACCATTTTGGAGTTTATTAACCTTTTTTCCTTTGTTCAAAAACCTCTCCATATCTTTCTAGTAGTGCCCCTTACACTTACGAGGGATGCAAGTGTCACATAACGAAAGCTCCATCACCTCAACAATAAACTCAACATTCATAAGGAAGGAGCACCTGCTAATGGTGAAAATGCTGCCATTCTAGGAGTTAGCAAACTCAACAAACAACTTGGGGTCATGACCCTTTATATACCATCCACATACAAGGCCAATTTACCTCATTGAATAATAGGCCAAACCTCCCTATACTATTTTCAAACCTTGCAATTGGCAGGTTTGTCCTTAACTAGCTTTCCCCTCATGGAAAAATTCACAAACAATAGAACAAGAGAGAGAGAGTTCTAAGAAATGTTGAGAAGAATACCAAAGCCAAGAATAGAAAGGCTTATGAAAATACTACTTAAAGAGGGTAATTTTCCATAATTTTAAGTCATGGAAAATGACAAAGGGAGTTGACAAGAGATCCAACTCAATCTCTTTATGTAGTACTTTGAATTCATTATTAATTAGCTCACACACATGCCTAGGGATATGAGAGATATTATCCCAAATAACTAAATTTGGAGTAAAAGTTCCAAGGTTAGCTAGCGCATCTGCTACTTTGTTGCCATTTCTATACATGTGAGTAGATTTGTTATTCCCAAGTGTAATCATGAGATTGCAAGATGATAGGACGGGGTCATAGAGGGACCAACAGGGTTTAGCCATCCCAGTTAGCAAAAGAATTGTGTTTCTAGAGTCCCCTTCAATGGCCAGGTTGGAAAAGCCAACATTCATGACAATTTGAATACCATAGAACATTCCTGCCACCTTAGCAAAGCCAGACGATTGAACGCCAAGATTTACTGCATAAGCCAAAATCATTTTCCCATTAAGATCACAAATGACCCCATCCCCACCCACCTGACAGGGGTTATTCTTAGATGAGCCATCAAAGTTAAGCTTAAGCCAACCAGGCTTGGGGGGGACTAAGAAGAGTGATAGTTAATTAGAATAAATACATGATGAATTGTATAAATATTACATGAAATTTAAAATGTTTTAGCATATTTATTTATTATAGCACATAACAACATGATTAAACCATGATGCTACCAATTGCAGGTAGTGACTTCCAAGTGTAATGTGGAAAATTGTGGAAAAGTGTAATGTGGAAAATTGTATTATATATTTTTCCTTGTAGCTCCAAAAAAATCCAAATGGTATGATCATGTTCAAATATTCAATCATCCCTCAATATTATATGGGAAATCTATCAATATATTCTATAAAATAATCTTTGAGCTCTACTTTTTATTCTTCTCTTTGTAAGAACATGGGTCGACAATGTTTCAAAATGGAACTACCTTCTAGTAGATGAATTATAGATAACATTATACCTCATTTTCATATTCTAGTGTGACCTTGATTTTTCAAAGAGATGATGGTGAGCGTATTCCCCAATACCTACAACAATCTTGTTAATAATTTTTTTATTCTCTCTTATCTCAACTAACATTCTCTCTTTTTCCTAATAGAATCCAATCAAGGGATCTTGGAAGAAACCCTCATTTTATTTACTAGTTAGATTATTATTTCCTCTTCCCCTTTATTATATCTTCTTATAGATCTTGTTCTTGATCAAGGTGTTGTTGCAAATTCCTTTGTTGTCTTGTTTTATATTTGGTCTATCTTTTAGTGGGAAGAACAAATAATTTATATTGTTGTATAGTTTGGAAAGATCAAAATTTTGACACCATTAAATGACTCCCATAAATTTGAAATCAAAATATTTATTACTTTCTATTTACCAATATTCTCTAAAGGTGATTTGAGAGTATACAATGAATAAGTATTATTATTCACTAATTTTCTAATCACCTAGATCTAGTAAGGGAAAGGTGAGAGAATAAAGTTCATGAATAAGTATATGTACATATTATTACCAATACAACAATACCCATAAATATCTAACAATAGATTGCAAAAATTAAATAGGTATGACTAAGCTTCAAATAACAAACATTATGAATAAGCTTCCTCAATAATAAGATGCTCTTTCAATTATTGTAAAAATATATGCTATGCTTACACAATATGCTACTTCTTTTGAAGAAAAAATCATGTAAATATGTAAAAATATATATTAATTTCCAAAAATGATTAAAGTACAATTACAAATATGTTAATGTTTAATGATTGTTAATGTAGGAAGAGAACTTTTTATGTGAAATTATTATCATCGTGCTATATATAAATAAATTGTTTACCTACTTAATAAAAATATTTAAGAGAAAATAATTTATATTGTATCAAATGATCAACTTTAGCCTCATAGCTTATATAAAATTGTGAAGAACATACCCAAATGAAACTTAATGTACACTTACTAGTCCTAATGTATATGTTTGACTTCAGGATATATTAAGACATTAAATTATACCCTTCATAATTTAACATGTTGTGGCCTATATGTTTTAATATGAAATGTTAAATACCTTTTATATGTACTTATAATTCTACTCTTTGAAAATGAACAAAAAATGTTGAATTTTAGTGAAATTTTAGCTTTGCAACTTGTGTACATTGTGACAACCAATTTTTACAAGCATTTGTATATTAGAGATCAAAGTGAGTAAGTTCTAATAGACCATGAAGTATTCAATTATTCCTACATTTTACATTATCAATTTTTTTTCTAGTAAACTATGAGATTGTAAGGTTCACAACTATAATTATGAATTTGATCTTAGAGAAATTCACAAGTAAAATTGTAGAACATCAAAAAGGAAAAAACTCAAAAATTGGTGTGTGCATCTTTAACATATAGACAATTATTTCTATATTAAATTCATATCTAAATACTCATAATTTTTTACTTATATTTATAACAATAATTAACTTTAATTCAATTTAATTTTAAATTAACTATACTTAATTAATATTTGTATTTATTTGATTTAAATATATATAACAAGATTTTATATTACATTGGATGATTAAATAAATTTCTTCTACATCCAATCATTCTATCCTATATAATATTAAAAAAATGCAAAGTCTTATATTTGAAGATAACATAAACATATAATTAAATTGAAAACTAAGGTATGCAGCCACACAATTTACCACAACATTAAAGATGCTTAAGTTTCTTCTTATGTACTTTTGGTAACACCATTTTCCTTTGTATTGGTAATATTGATGCTTAAATCATTGCATTAAGGTGACATAAAAAATCCATAATAAATCTTCGTGCAAGACAAGTTCTTTAGGATTTGATAAAACCTTAGTAATTGTTTACAACGCTAATATCTTCTAAAGTTTTAAAGATTTTGTTGGAGTTGATATTTCACTATGCATCAAAATTCCCATTCAACCTATCATCTATAGCAGTCAAAATCTTTCCTTGTGAATGTAGATCCCAAACCCATTCCAACAGTCTTCATCTCTGTTCCTCTAAGTAGGAGTCCACAGCCCGCCTCCCAAAGGTGGAGTTGAGTAGTCGAACCACTCTTCTAGGTTGAAACCAACCTATAGAAAAATTCATCGCTATCCCAAGTGTTCAAGATCAATCCTTCTTCCTCTTTTCTAGCACCATTTCAAAACACGTGCCATCTCCCTCCAACATCGATCCATTCACCATTCCTCTCTCCTCTCATGGATTCACATCCACCATATGTTTCCCTCCTCTATGAAATGCTCTCTACTCTCCTCTCCTCCTTTGTGGGATCCAACCCACCACAAACCGACCACCTCCACAAAAATCCACCTACATCATCCTTTACAACCTCTACATGCAAATATTGATCCATACACCAATCTATAAATTCATAATCTCTCTTAATATCTACTCACACTAGATCCTCAATAATATGTTACTTCATTCAAATCTCCTTTCTAGGAATGAATTCATCTCCCTTAGATTGGATCAAAATTATCATTACTTGGAGGAGATCAAATCCAAAAAATACCTTTATGAAATTTCCACAATGAGCTTGGAGCTAAGAAACCAACTTTTAATACAACTTTCGGTTGGGAGCTCACAATTCCTTGAAAACTTGTAGAGATGTGTAATATTTTTTTTAGGCTTCTTTTGTATTCCTATTTTTCATTCTCCTCTTCTTGATGATGGATCACTTAGTGTGTGATCTGAAACGTTGATTGAAATTTTTTACATAGTTGAATCCAAAAGCTCACATAATTTTAATTACAAATTTTTTCACTCAACCATTTTTCCTTAAACCCCATAGATTTTGAAATTTTAAAACTTTGCTAAATCACCAGCCGAAGTCACAAAATGATCTATTCTCCATAAATATTAACTTTATGAATTTGAAACCTTTGTCATCAAGTCCAAGATAAAATAAAAAATCTATCAATAAGATGGTCTACCAAGAAACCTTACTAATTTCTTGAAACAATTCTTTTTTATGTGATGTTGATTGGGCATTTGCTTGAGTGCTCCTGCATAAAACACCCAGGTAGGAAATTTGTGAGCATAGTCTCACAAAAGTGGAGTTGAGTAGTCAAAATACTCTTCCAGGTTGCAACCAACCTATAAAAAACTTCATTGCTATCCCAAGTGCTCAAGATCAATCCTTCTTCCTCTTTTCTAGCACCATGCCAAAACATGTGCCATCTCCCTCCAACATCGAGCCATTCACCATTCCTCTCCCCTCTTGTGGATTCACATCCACCATAGGTTGCCCTCTTCTATCAAATTCTCTCTACTCTCCTCTCCTCCTTTGTGGGATCCAACCCACCACAAACCGACCACCTCCATCAAAATCCAACTGCATCATCCTCCACAACCTCTACATGCAAATATTGATCCATACACCAATATGTAAATTCCTAATCTCTCTTACTATCTACTCACACTAGCTCCTCAATAATATGAAATTTCAACTCAACTTCCTCATCACTAAATTCAAGAAAATTCAACTTTACATCTTCTTTCACTATCCTAGATCATCCTTTTCTTCATCTTGCACTGTAACTTCTTGGTACTCTATTGTTGCAACTACATCCTCTACTAATGCAATCTTGTTAATAGGTTCAATTTCTTCATGTTCTACTACTGCAATTTCAATTACATCTTCATCTTTTGTAGGGGCTACTCTCACCTCTTCCTATATTCTTTTCCTCTACTTCTCTTTGATGCCCTCTTTCTTCTTCTCACTTTTCTTCACCAATGTCCTCTCATATTTTCCAAGACTCTTTTCCAATTTCTTGATCATGGCTTGGATCTTCCCCACTCCCTCATGAACCATCTTTTCCATCGCCTCAAAAATTTTATTTTCTGCATTTTCCAATATTGTTCCTAGAACAATATTCTCATGGGTCTCCTCATGACCCATCCCATCTTTGTTTGCTACAATATTCCACAACTCACACACTCTACATCTCCACAACTTGTCCCTCTCAGATCTCAAATTCTTAGGACTCCTCGCATACCTGCAATAATTCTCCTTCAACTCTCTATCCTGATGATGGATCATGGAGTGTGATCTGAAATGTTGATGAAAAAATTTGCACACAATCGAATCCAAAAGTAGAATTAATACATGCAATAATTCTCTCAAGCTTCTTGGACAACTCTACCACTTCAAACACTCTTTTATGTGCAAACTTCCTCACGGTCAATGATTTGTTCACACAATTCCACCTGTAGGTCCTGGTGTAGACTATCGCATGGTCAACGGTCTGTCCAAACTCTTGGGACCACAAGCTCTAATACTAATTAGTGCAGAAAAAACCCACTTCTCAAATCTTAACTATCATTCCACCAACACAAATTATATGGGAAAATTCTCAGCAATATTCAACAACCAATTATATTGACAATTCTATTTTTCAATTAAATTCCAATTCTAACTTACACCTGAATGGAGAAACCAAGTTCAATTTCATCTCCCAATTGTTTCACAAACATAAATCACCATTTTTATTCACAATTAAGATAACTCAAAAAATTGTATTTAATTTAAATCCTTTTAAGTATATAGGAAAGATATTATACAAATTATAAACATCATTTCTTAATTGCAATTTTCTTTTACTTCTCTGTAACTTTTCCCACACTCACAATCTCTCAGGTACATGCTCAAACTTTATGCTTTATAATTGGTAAAAACCTAAACCCATCCTCTCAATGGTTTCATCGACCCCTCTTTAATTTCAGATTTGGTAGGTATTATATGTTCTTTCCACTATTATTCCTCACATATCTTGGTTATGTGTGCCTTGTTTTAGACTTCTACTTTCCTGCATTCCATTTTTTCCTCCTTCCAATGTGGCATCCATCTATCATGCACCTCTTTCTTGATGAATTATCTATATTCCAAAACTAGATTTCATATTCATATTCATTGGTGTGGTCAAAATCATCCTGGGATAGGATTTTATGTTGTCAAATGAGAGATATAGAGTCGATTCTCATATCTCCTCACATTTTATGGCAACTCTTCTTGACCTATAGGTCCCAAAGGCGGAGGTGGTAGAAATTTCTTAGAAAATTTTCATCCCTGAAATACTAGGTGGGTTGGAGGAGGTGTTGGAAGTTGCCACTCTATGTCTTGGTATTCCCATCCCTCGAGACATGGAGCTTCATTCTATCTCGGACAAGGTGGTAACTTATTACCCTTTCATTATAGACATTAAAGATGTGGCATTGCACAAACAAAGGGAGTGGGCTGAGGTGGGAGTAAATTTCTTGAAGAAAATGTTGCATATTGAACCGATCCAAGTCATTGAATGTGTAGGAAATTTTATCCATTTTGTGTAAACATATGGTGACGAATAATTCAACTTTGATGGAAACCTTACATCATGTTTTGTTATTGGTTATGATATGTTAATTTTTTTTCCCTAGTTAGTAACCTATCTTGTTATTAGGGTTTTGAAATAATTCATGTGATGCTAGGGGTTTTTTAATTTGGAAGACTGATTTACTAAATCTAGCTTTAAGGTCAAGTGTTTTTTGTGTTGTTACTCAGGCCCTATGAAGTTGTTTCTGGTTGCATGGTTGGTGGGGTGAAGGTTTTATGGTATACCTCTAATTAAGCCATTGAAGGGCCTTGGTTTCTTTTTGTTCCTATTTGGTTTTTCAAGTTAATTTTATCTGACTTGATGGAAGACCATATTCCCCTCCACTATGGGTATTGCCACTTATAAAAATGTATTTCAACTACTTTATTAATACAAAAAGTTCAAGCCTATGGCCTTTTATCTAAAATAAATAAATAAATTAAATTAAGTAAATTAAATTAAATTACTATTATGTAAATAAAAATAATTCTTTAAATAAAAACAAAGTCAATAATAGAAGTAAAATAAAATAATTTTTAAATAATTAAGAATTAAAATTAATTAAAAAAATAAATAAACAATGTAACTAAAATAAAATAATCATTAAATAGTTCTAAATTAAAATAAAATAACTCTTTAAATAAAAATAAAGTCAATAATAGAGGTAAAATAAAAAATTATTAAATAATTATAAAGTAAAATAAAACATAAAATAAACAATCTAAATAAAATATAATAATTCTTAAATAGTTTTAAAGTAGAACAAAATAACTTTTTAAGTAAATAAAATAATTGAAAATTGAAATCTCTTAAAGTAATTTAGGTGGTTGAAGCCCATGATAGATCTCTAATGGATTGTGGACTTTAATGCAACCCCTACTGTGGTATGAGCAGTTTCAACCTACCCCCTATTTAAAAATGTCCTCTTTCTGATTTTATCACAATCTTTGGCTCAAGGCTTACATTTTGTTGTGGCCTCCTCTCATCTAAGCTTCTGGTATTCGGGGAATTATGTTTTATTTTGGGCCCCCACTGCACACATATTTTGTAAACTTTTGTAAAGTGTTGTCACTTTATACATGTATTTCGGCACTATTTTATATTAATAATATTTAGGCTTCTACCTTTCATCTAAAAACGTAAATATTTTAGGTGGACATATTTAAGATATCTATACTAATATATATCTTAAGAAATTATTTTTTATCATATAATGTACATTACAATTGATGTATTTTTTGATAAATTAAAATGTAATATAAATATATAATTAAACTAAAAGATCATGTTGGCTGCACCATTTACCACAATATTAAAGAGGCTTAATTTTTATTGTTTTGGTTATTTAAGGTACCTTTGTAAACAAAATTATCCTTTATGTTGGTAATATTAATGCTTACATCCTTACATTTATGTGATCTAATAAACAACAAGAGACACATTGTATTAGGTTTGCTAATAATGTGATTATTTGAGTTAGTCTAAAGATTTAATTAGTGGAAGCAATTTTTAGATGATTTAATTGCTAGATAGAGTAGTTGATGATTGTAGTTTATGTTAGAGTAATTAATTATATTATATTGTATGGTGGCATGTGTTTGAATATGTAGTTAAAATTCTGTCCAACCACTATTTCCTGTGTATAAATGCTTGAGGATCATCGAGTAATTGATATTAAGAATTACAATTCTTCATTTGGTATCAAAGCTTTGGAAAGCGATCTAGAGGAGTTTATTTTAGATTTCAAGTGCTCATTGTCATCTAGATAGATGCTCATTTGGAGTAATTTAATTATGATGTTGCTACATTTGAATTTATGAAAGGTGTGTACTTGTGCGTCAGAATCTAGAGGAAGCAACATAGAAACCTATGTGGCATTTTATAATCGATAATTGCATGGTAGTTAATGCACATCAACCTCTATGAAATAATGTGTAACGAGGTTATGTAGGTATTTGAAGGCATTGAAGGCATCTTTTTCCTAGCTATGTAAGGTGTGGTTCATTCCTATAGTGGTGTAAGGCATGTATGGGAGCTTAATGCATATAACTAGTTTGTAGAGAGGAAGAGCATATGGTTGTGTGACGAAGAAAGTCACAGTAAACAAAGAGTAAATGGTTTACCAATATTTTGAACTAACTTTCTTTCATTTAATTATATCAATCTTCTTTAAAAATATATCTTCATCAAATACATGTAGATATTGTGCTTTCATTTATTATATAAGAATTTATAAGAGGCATTTCATTTGTTTTTAAGTCCATGTTTGTTCAACAAACAAAAATGATAATGGTGTTTGAAGCTTGAAGCATGCAGAGGAGAATTAGTGTTTGAATGTGTGACATTTGATTGGTATGATTTTTTTAAAGGCATGTCATTAGTGAAGTTGATTGAAGGAGTTACAAGGGTGCACTTAGTATTGATGTGAGGAAGTTCCAGACCAAGAAAGTATAATTATTGCATGAAATTTTTTTGTAGATGATATAAGACAGTGATAAGTAAAAAAGTTATTTGATACTATTAACAATTTTGTTTTAGAGAAGTTTCTTTTGGAATATGAAAGGGGATATATCATTATAAAAAATATATTAGACAATTATTATGTATTTAATTTTCATACATGAAAAATGAAAATACAACTAATGAATAAAAATTTATGGGGCATAGTGAGTGGAAAAGAAAGCCCACTTATAGATACAAATAAGTTACTGGATTGGAATAATAGAGATGATGAAGACAATGCTATTATAGGTCTTTCTCTTTCTAACTCTAAATTACATCTCATAGATTTGGATAAACCATCAAGGGAAATTTGGAATGATTTGAATAAGTTGTTTTGAGAAAAGCACTTAATGCAAAGTTTTCTCTTTAACTTCATTTTTTATAGTTTCAAAATGGAAGATGGAATCACAATGTCAAATCACATAAGTAATTTGAGGTTTCTCATTAGGTAATTAGTAGAATTCTAGGCTCTTGTAGATGATGATGATGCTAGAGATATATTATTAAATAGTTTTCCTTCAAATTATAATAATGATATTTTACACTCAATCAAATAACTTCTCAAATCTTCGAAGATATGATTTGATCTCTTTTAGCAGAAGAAAAGAGAATAAATGCATAAGATATAGATGATGATTTTGAACAAGACAAAGCACTATACTTATGAAGCAACAATAAAAGGCCAAGTACAAAAAAATGGGAAGTTACATGTTTCTACTATAAGAAAAAAAGGACACACAGTACAGTCTCTTCGAATTTGAGCTAGTGATCTTAAAAGAAAACTCAAAGATCAATAAAATGAAGATAACTTAGTTTGTATTGAGGATAAGGATAAGGATATATAAGATTATGAAGATGAGGATCCACCAAATGATGGTTTTATTGATATTACTAAGAATGGATTAGTACTTTGAGCTAGTAATCTCATTAAAAGGAAACTCAAAAGATCAATCAAATGAAGGTAACTTAGTTTGCATTGAGGATAAGGATAAAGATACATCAGATGATAAAGACATGAGGATCCACCAAATGATGGTTTTAAAAAAGTATTTAAGAATGGATTAGTACTTTGAGCTATCATACTAGAGTTTGATGGCACCAGAGGATGGATGAGTTTCCATCATCTTAAGTTAGCTTCTCAATTTGAGATGATGCTTTGTATGAGAAGTGTGTTTTTTCTTTCTTTCTTGCTGTTTTTTGTGTTTATGAATTTCAAGAATACATATACTGTGAAGTTTGATTTTTGGAAAGAAGGGATTTGGTGTTGAACTCAATATGGATTTTTTTCGAGCGAGCTTATGAGATTTTGATCAAGAATTATACCCTTATGAGGGTCATTAAATAACTTGATGGAAATTTATGTTTTTAGATCTCAATATGGATTATTGTGGAATAATTTGAGAATCGGTGATTCAAGAGTTTGGAAAAATGGAGCCCTAGGTTTGCATAGTTCCATTTGGAGCCCAATGTTTGAAGAGTTTCATAGATTGGTAGTCCAAGAACTCAGGAATTTAGCTCAAAGCTACACCTTTACGAGGGTCATGAGGTAGCTTGATGGAGTTCCACCTAATTTAAGTTTTTTTATTCAAAGAATATCAAGATTGTCATGTTCATGTATATCATTTTGTAATCACCTAGTTTTTTTATGTAAAACTTGAGGGGGGTCCCTTAGACAAGGTGAATTATAGATTTCAAGGGTACATTTGTAGGAATAATGTAATAAGGGGGGAATGTTATCATAATTAATTATATTACATTGTATGATGGTGGGTGTTTGAGTATGCAATTAAATTATTCTATAATTAAATTGTTCTCCAACTACTCCTCATTGTGTATAAATGCTTCAAAATCAGCGAATAATGTATATTAAGAGTTACCATTATTCATTTAAGAGTAGAAAATAGAGAAGCATACATATGTTATACTTATTTGTTCAATAAAGACTCATAAACATTGTGACTTTGTTGGTAAAAAAAAGGATATTTATGAGTGTTTATTTTCTATTTTTAAAGTGGGTTTCAAATGAAACTATGATCTAGCCAAGTACATACAAAATTTGTAAACAATGCTTCTAATTTAGATTCTTTTGGGAATACAAACATTAAAACAATTTTCAATCCTAGGGATGAAATTCTAATTTGTAATATTATACAAATTTGTATAGTTATTATCCAGTTAGAGAAGCACATAAAACATTAAGGTACCACATAAATAATGGAGGGAATTACAAAAGGATAAATTCCTTATACCGATAACTATGTATTTAGTAAAAAATCGCAAATATGCTAACCTTCAATCTTATCATTTTCAAATCTTTGAATTAATGGAAAATGGAGCAAGTTGGTGAACAAGAGCGAAAAAATGCAGAGAGAAGAATCCAATGACATGACATGGTGGAGGATGTCGATCCAAGGAAGAAGATGGATGGAGATGGCAATCAACAGAAGGCATATCACATCCCATAGTGGGTGTTCGAAAATGGAGCCTGGGTGGACAAGTGTCAACCACACTATCACCAGAATGGAAACCTAGATTACCATGATCGAAACCAGAGAAGAGGTCAGCTTAGAGAAGGTGAGAAGAGGGCTCCCGAACTAGGGCAGAATGTAATAGGATGCCAGAGGAAGAAGACAATATGGAGCATGCGTGAGCCAAGGCGTGGGTGGTTCTGGGAAAACGGTCACCATGGGAAACTGTTGGATCCCATCTAGTGCCACATGGGTAGTGGCATTCAGAAACACACTAGTAAAGTATGGAGAGTCAAAGGATCGGGAAACCCTAAGTTGACGAATGAAGGAAAAATGAGCTATCAAACAAGAGAATAATTTGAATTTGGAAGAAGAATGAACCAAAGAGATCAGGAGCTATTCAAAAGGAAAGCAAAAAAAAAGGAAATTCCAAAGAAAAGTGAGCGAAGGTGACTTTGCGACCATAGTGAAGTAAACTATACCAAATGCCTTTGGAAACGATCGAACCAAGAGTGACCATACTGATGGACATAGCTCTATTTTCCAAGTAAACTAGCCCAGGATGCCCTAGTGAGGAGATCAAAGCATGGTGGAAAAACAAGTACAAAGATCAGATAAGCATCTCCTAGTTACCAAACTCCTTCTTTCTCATAGAATGTATAGATCAATAATTAAAGCTAGAAATTGTAGAAGGAAAACCACTATTTTTGAATGGTCATAGTTTTCACTGTGTAAATTGGAGATCAAGCTTTGATTCCTGGAACTATAAAATAAATCAAATCCCTACCTAGATCAAACTAGTGGATCTACCCTCAGAATTCTGGAATGTGGACATGGTGAGATTGGGTGATGCCCTAGGGGTGTGTTTAGGGGTTGATGAGGACTTCATAAATGGGAAAGATGGTGTTGAATCTTGGATACTAGTAGAAATAGATGACAAGGTTGGAATCTACAAGAACATACAAATACTGACAAAGTATGAAATTTGGCAAAAGGACAGAGAGGTATGGGAGGAATTAGAACCAAAAAAGTGCCTCTTAAGAGAATCATTCTAGGAAGGCACTTCATCCAGGGGAAAGGATACCAATGTAAATGAAAAATATTTGGAAGAATCAGGGGATGGAAGATCTCAGGGAGAGGCAACCCAAACCTCAAAAGATACAACCAAGGATGGGAGAATTGACCTAGAGAGAAAGATACCTTGAGGAGTCTCTCAGGATAGTGGCAATCCTTTCTTTCTAGCAAAGGAAAAGTAGGGGTTGGGAAACTCTCAGGAAGAAGAAGCACTCATTGCTCTTTTAGATGATGCACAAGAACTCCAGAAGGACATCAATTCCCAACTTTGTGAATTGACTAAGGAAGTAGAAAGGGTAGAATTGGAACCATTGGAAGCAAAAGAGGAGTCTGGAAAGGATATGCAGAATAATAAATCAAACAATGAAGAATATCTATAGGAGGAAGAAGGTGACCTTTGGTAGTCTGAAGAAGAGGAGAGTGATCAATTCTCAAATGGTGAAGGTGAACCCTGGGAGGAGGAAAAGGAGGGAGAGTTACTTGAGGAGAGGCAACTTGAACAATCAAAACCAAAGATAAATGTACAAAACATAAAGAAGAAATCCAAAAGGGGTAGGAAAACAAAAAAACCAAGCTGATAATTGTAGGAAATGCATCCGGATAGAAAGAAATTGGTTGTTGGGAAGGATAGCCTCCTTCCCAAGGCAGAGTGAGGATCATAACATGGAATTTTAGGAGAATTAATGCCCCTAAAAAATGGTGCATGGTCAAGCACAAAATTGACTAATCAAAGGCAGACATAGTGCTAATCCAAGAATCAAAATGGAGCAAGGAGGAAGGAGAGAGGAGACTAAGCAATTGGAGATAGTGGAAAAGAAAATTCAAGGAAACTGTAGGAGCATCTGGTGGCCTCATAGTTCTATGGAACCCTCTAATAGTATATGGGGAAATAGAGAAAGAAGAAGACAATTGGCAGTTGGTAAAGTTCAAAGATCTAAATAAACATGAAAGCTTCTTCAGTATTAATGTATATGGGCCAATAGCCACAGTGGAAAAAAGACAAGTATGGGACAAAATATCAAGTGAATTAGAAAAAAGGAGAGATATGGAATAGTAACAGGAGATTTTAATGCAACCCTAAATAATGAGAAGAAATAAGGAGGCCTGGGAAGAACAATAACCATTCAAAGATATTTATAGGAATTTGTAGACAAAAATCTACTAAAGGATTTGTAGACCAAGAATGGAACATTTACATGGTCTAACAGAAGGAAAGATTTCACCAACATAGCAGAAAGATTGGATAGATTTTTGCTCTAGGGAGACTGGGGAGAAGCAGTAGCCTCTTAAGAAGCCCAAATCCTACCCTTTACAGGGTTAGACCATTTTTTGTCTTACTGACATTTGGACAAGAGGACCCCCCTAAAGGAGGCCCTTTCAAATTTGAAAATATGTGGTTGAGAGATGAACACCTACCAGACCTAATTGAGAGTTGGTGGAATGAGATTGGGTTTGGAGATAAATCAGAACTATTCAAGATAAACAAAAAGCTAGGATATGTCAAGAACAAGCTCAAAGAATGGAATAAGACACACTTCAAGAATATTTTCCAGGAGAAAGAGAGGATAGAGCAAGAGATCAAAGCCCTAAATGAGCACATAATAGAGAAAAGAATGGATGCATAGGGCTTTGAGAATGAAAAAAGTTTGAAAGAAGAACTAGAAGAAATTCTGAAGAGGGGAGAATGCTACTAGCATCAGAAATCAAGGGAATCATGGTTTAAAGGAGATAGGAACACCATGTACTTCCACAGAACAATAATTTCCAATCAAAGTGGGAACAAGATTGCAGAAATCAAGAAATCCAATGAGGATCCAACACAATCTATTAAGGAGGTGAATAAGGAGGTGGTCAGATTCTTTCAAGAGATTCTGAACAGAGAAAACCAAGAAAATAGGGCAGTAAGAGATAATCTAATGAGCTCAATACCCTCAATTATAAAAGAAGATCAGAACAGGAATCTATATCAAAAGATTTCCTTTGAGGAAGTTAGGGAAGCAATCTTTCAGATGAATCCAGACAAGGCCCGAGGCCCAAATGGCTTCCCAAAAGCTTCTTTCAAAAGTTCTGGGACATAGTTGGAAAATACCTATGGGCGGTAGCAGAGGAATCAAGAAGAAAATTGATAATGTTGGGGGCAGTAAATCACACATTTCTGGCGTTAATTCCCAAGAAAAAAGACCCATAGACAATGAGTGACTTCAAACCAATTTCCCTATACAATACAAGGCACAAAGTGGTGTTGTGCAGTTTTCGCACACACGCCCCACTTGGAGTAGGGACCCTCTTTTTGGATGTCTTTTGACCTTTGGCTTTATTGGACTTATCATTTTGAGGTTTTGACATGTTAGTCTTGCTAGCTTTGACCTTGCTTTGAGGCTGGAATTGATTAAAATTGAGTTTTAGGTAAAATCCGGGTTTTCACTTGACTCCAGGATTTTCCAGTTCTGGCGGATTTTTCTGGGCTCTGGCTCACTATCTGTTCATCGCTGCATTTTCCGAATCTGGATTTCTGTCTGATTCCGGGATTTTCCAGTTCTGACGGATTCTACCGAACTGTGCTGAAATCCTGAACTTCGTTATATTCCCAGCTTCTGCATTTCCGCGAAACTCGTGTCCATCCGGATTTCTGTGTATCTTGGGATTTTCTAAAATTCTGTTTTGGGCTCGGGTTTCCGAATTTGTCAGAGGCATCTTGTCGCTCATTAATGACCAAGGTACCTTTGCTCAGAAGCATAAATGGGTGGATTTAAAGTCTTTTAGGCGTCATTTGAGCTTCATTATTCATTTGCTTGCTGCCTGAGCGTCTGAGTGCATTCTATATTTGAGCTTTGAGGATTGATTTGGATTGCTAGTGTGTGGATTGATTGGAGCGTTGCTGGTTAAAGTTTTCATTGCTTGGGTGTGCTTGTTTCGTGGTTTCTTCCTCGAGCTCGAATTTTATCCGCATTGATCCATGGTAGGTTGTCATTGGCCCTTTCATTTGTTTGCATGATGATTGAGTGTTTCTGTACTGAATGATGATAATTTCAGGTCGGCCCTTGCTTGATTGTGATTTCGTATTTATAGAGTTAGGATTTGACCTGTTTCTTTGTGAAACCACATTACCCGTGCCCTGTGAGCTTGTATTTGCCTACCAAGATAACGGGTACATCCGTTTGAGGGGTTCTGGGTTAGATTATTTACCCTCTTATTGCGAAATCTGCCATGTTGTGCGAAGTTAGGGTTTTCTTGGTGCTCAGCCCACAATAATGGGTTCTTTATGATTTGTCAGTCTGCCACCTGTGTTGAACTAACCCCTACCCTGTGAGGATTCAGAATGCCTTAGATTGATCTATATAGGGGATGTTTAAAATCATGAACTCATCCTGGTTTTCACAGTGGGGGTCTGTTCATCAAAATTACGGCAACGTTGTTTTTGCCATGAAGACTCTTCATTGAGAAATTTGAGAATTTGAAACCATTTGCATGATCAATCTTGTTGGATAGCATTAATTTTGGGACCATTAGAATCCAAGGAGAAAAGGTTGCATGATCATTCGGTCGCCAGCTCGCGTGTCGTTGTTCGTCGGGTTTCCGTGGTGTCTGCAGAATTTCTGCACACCCGGATTTTCCAGGTTTAGGCTTATTCCGCAGAGTGTTGTAATTTCCGTAACATTTCAAGCGGTCCGTGAAAATCTGTCCCATCGAGATTTTTTCGGTTTTCTTGTCTGGCTATATCCTTTTTGTTTTTTTGAAGGTAGGATTGATGGAACAAATGTTGAATGCTTATTTCTTGTTGCCAATGAATGAGTTTCATGATAATCTGATGATCTTTTGGCTCAATTAATGATTTATTTGAATAATGATGTCTTGGCAGCGAGAATCCGTCTGGGTCGAATTTCTCTGAAATTCCACCTCGACTGGATTTTCTTGGTTTGCATGGTTTTCCCGAACTGCTTTATTTCTCTAGATCTTCAAAGATTAGCAATTTGTGATGGATTTTAATTATTTTATATGATTTATGCTGATCTTTTGGTTGGAGTATATGCATGATAATTGAATACTAATGATGTCCTTTGTGAATGTAGGCTGAATCAAGCAAGGCTGCTGCTAGAAAATTAAAGGGAGATACGGAGGGGTCTTCCATCTCGGAGGCAGAAAGATTAAGGTTAGATATGAAGAGTCAGCTTCCAGAAAGCAAGGTGTCTTCTATGTGGGCCGAGGTGTCTGACACCAATGTTAGGGCCTAGAGATGTGAAGAATTCAAGCAGAGGATGGCTCAAAAGGATTTGTCGGCCTTAAGGCAGGGAATGATGAAATCCGGGTTAGTGCATGTGGCAGGTTTCCCTCTAGCAATTCAATGTTATGAGCTGATATTAGAATGCACCCAACAATATGACTTCGACACCCAAAGGGTTGTCAGTACTGAGGAAAGGGTCTTGGCCAACTTCAGCCCTGTCTCTATTGCCCAGGCTTTCGACATGCCAGATTTGACTTTTGTGTGTGCTTTGAGCATAGACATGGCTAAAAAATACTATGAGAATGAGCCAACCAAAGCTCAGCAGATGATCAATTCATGGTTAGAGAAACCAAAATCCCACCATTCTAAATTGCCTAAGCAATTGCATAGGGTAAGATTCAAATCACATATCTATGATGCAATAACATTTCTAAGCAGAGTGGCAGGGTTGAAGACTGCTGGGGTATTGGAAAATTGGATGGTCCATGTGATAAGCAAAATTGAACAAGGAACCAACTACCACTGGGCCGGGCTTATTAGCTCTAAAATTGACAAATAGTTAAGGGGTGTCCTAGAGACCAAGAAATTCACCATGTCCTCCTATGTCATGTATGTGCTAGCCAGATTCTACCCATATAGGGGTTTGAATCCACAAGGGACATTGGGACATGATATAATCTATGAGATCTATCCAGAACTGCACCTAGGACACAAAGACTATCATAGGGCTAATGATGCATTCACTATGCATATTACCCAGATGGTACAAAATGCAGAGCATATGAGGCTGTCAGATGGAGCCAAAGGATTGATAAGGAACTACGGATCCTGGTTCATCCAGTTTCCCACCTTCACCTACCTTAGGATTGACGGATTCCCGGTCGCTCCATATAGGTTACCTCGGTATCCTACTGATCACATTGTTTTGTTGGAGATTGTGAGGCAGATTTGTGAGTTTGACGCCATTGTGAAGAGGGAAAAGCATAAAACAAGCTTTGGTGGAGATTTTCCCCTTGGAATTGGTGTAGTAGAAATATGCCCTTCAATTCAATCAACACATGTGGTAGGAGATGAGTTGGCAGCATATGGTTTCTCCTTCCACTCCAAGAGGGTGAACTTCGACATCACAGGAGAGGCACAAAAGAAGGCCACTAGGGAGTACCGACATAAAAGTGACTTAGAGGACTATTGGGCCAACATCAAAGATGATCTTGAGGCTAGAAAGAAAAGGTATTCCAGACTCCCTGTCGATGCAATTAGACAATACAATATTAAACTGATCCCGGATCAACTAGAGGATGATGGAAACTTGGTATAGGATCATGCTTATGAAGCTGTGAAGGACATGTCAATTGGGGATATCAACTGGAACAAGGATGAGGTCACAGAGTTGGAGGACCTAATGGCCCTGGTCATGAAATTTACCTCCTCTTGGTTAAAGCATAAAATTTGGGAGTTGGAGAGTGAGAAGGTAACTTGTACCTTCAACTTGATGGGAGACCTTAATCCCATGTCTACTTCAGAGGAATCCGGGGAAGATGACCCCAAAGGGAAAACTACAAAGAGCTCTCCTTTCAAGATAAAAATCAGAGGACCCAAGGAAAGTTAGCCTGAAACAAAGAGGAATCCAAAAGGAAAAAGGAGATGGAAGACTTTGAAGCTTAGTAAGTCTTCTGATGAGGAAGAGTTGGGAAAGGCAAAAGAGGAGGATGCTCCTCCACCACCGAAGAAGACAAGAACCTCCAGGATTGCAAAGAAGAAGGGTCAGGTTGCCTCAAAATATGAGCCTCCTATTGTTGATGTGGAGAGTTCAGGAGGAGAGAAAACAAAGGTCTACATGAGAAGATCGAGGACTCCATCCCCTAAGGAGCCAATATAAAGGAATGACCTTTCTCCGGAGATAACAACTGTTGAGCCATCTAAGGTTGTTTCTCCTCCACCGAGCATACTTGAGCCAGAAATTCCTGAGGAACATGAAACTAGCGGGGAGGTAGAGCCATTCAAGGAAGGAGCACTCTTTGACAAGGCATGGAGCTCGAAGCAGAGGAAGAGGAAAGGCATACTTCTCCCTTAGTGCAGTATGAAGACTCTTCGGAAAGTGACAGAGGCCATGGATCGCCCGAGCAGAAAGAAGACATCCCTGCTAAAACCCAATCACCGGTGCAAGAGATGGATCTTGAGGAAGATGATCAAGGTGAGCAACTCTTTGAGAAGGAGGAGGACAAAATAACCGAGAAGGAAGAAGAGAAAACGCTAGAAAAACAGCAAGAAGAGGGAAAAGTTGAGGAAATCCGGGTAGAACCTGCAGCTCCAGACTGGCTTGAAAAAGAGATAGCAAGGAAGAAGCAGGTGGTAGTTGAGGACACTCCCTTGGATTGGGATGAAATGTTGTCCAAAATCAGCAAAGGGAAGAAAAGGAAGGCATCCAAGGTAGTTTCAAGGATGGAGAGAGACGAAGCAAACAACAGGGTCATCCACATTGCCACTCCTGCCGCGGACAAGACAAGAGAAGAGGTCACTGGTCAGGACTACAATGTGCAAACCATCAACCTTGGACCAACATCCATGGAGCAGGATATAGAAGAATATGAAGGGTCTAGTGCTGTGATTATTGGCAGGTTGAGGAAAGAGACCCAAACCAAGCATGAGCTGAGGAAGGAGAATGAAAGGCTTAAGAAATGCTTGGAAGAAGTCATGAAACCCCTGCAGTCCCTCCATCCTTCTTCTTCTACCACTCCCAGCTTTCTGCCCAAGGAAACTATCTTCGAGATTGAAAAGATGAAAACCTCTGCTCAAGCTACAATAGATTGGCTGAAGGATGTGCAGATCAAGGGAGATAGTGCAATTAAGGATATTCTATCAGTTGGAAAGGATGCTGTCAGAGCCAAGGAATTATTGGAGCAGGTGCTGTCTCAGGACAAGGAAGACGTGGACCTCTTGTTGCAGAAATCTAAGGTCATCATGGGACATGGTAAGGAACAGCTAGCTGCAGATGGAATTCTTCCTTCTTCTAGATTAGATGAACCTTGGGAATGGTTCGAGGCTCCGCAGATTAGGCAGAAGGCCATGAAGAAGATTCTGAAGCAGAAAAAACAAATAGATGGTGATCTCACTGCAGTGTATGATGGATGCATTGCCTTCTTTGAGGTGATGACTGGAAGGAGAAAGATTGCCCCAAAATATCTAAGTCTAGAGTAGCTGAAGGAGTGGTGGAATGAAGTTTATGCCCCAGATTTTGAGAATGTAATAACCAGCCACCAGTTAGATGATGCAACTACATACTTGGCAGTAATGGATAAGTACCTAGCACATAAGGGGGATTGGGATAGGACTGTTAAACAGTCAAAGGAGGAGATTGACTCCATTAAATGCAGACTTAAGATATTGCCTTTGCCACCTATCACCGAATTGGATGGGACATTTTTGAGGGTTCAAGGATCATCGGCTCAGAGGAAGGATAAGGGAAGTGGCTCTTAATTCCTATTTTGAGATTTGTGCTTCCCTATTATCATAGGGCATGCATTGGACCAGACTGCATTGGGGATTGTGTCAAGGCCGACCTTGATGGTGGATGGCATTTAATGTGTGCATTATTTTGATTTTCCTACGCCGACTTGTTTTGGCAATTGTTTTATATTGTAAAATGTTTGGCTGGGCCAACATATCTTGAGATTTGTTATAAAAAGGCATTCTTGCATCATTGTAAGGGGTTAGCTAGAAAATAATAGAGATAAGTAAGGGCAGAAAGAGCTAGAGTATTTTGTAATAGGAGTAGTATTCAATTTCTTGAAGCAAATACTGTATCAGAATAGTGGAATTGTTGCAATAGTTTGATGATCTAATACAATTGAAGACATTGTGGTTTTCCTGGTGAAATCTCTTGTATTGGTTTATTTCGCATGGTTCTTTTTGTTCTATCTTTCAAATTGCTTAAAGATCTAGGGTTTGATATTAAGAATTAGTTTTAGTTTGGTGAATGATGTTTATGATTTTATATTTGGAATGTTTGTAGCAATCTCTAGTCTATACTCCCAGTAACTATTTGATTGTAGTAGGCTGGTGAAGTCAACCTGGACCATATATTCACATGTGTTTAAGTTTGATTGTAGATGAATGTCTATGATTTGAAAATATACATACCTCAGAAGATTGCACTGTTGTTGTGATACTGCATTGTGGGTTAAGCAGGAATTGGTTGTTTGAGATTGGTCCATTCTAGATATCTGTCATTTGCATTGTTTATTCTAGGGATAGTTTAGATTTTATTATATCCCAGCACCCTTATCTTTTTCTATTTCTTTATTATCTAATTAGATTTAGGATTTGAGATCATTATATTGCAAAATATGATAAGTGGAAAGATATAGTTTGCTTGTAGTAAGGTCCCTTTGTGATTACCAGCATTTTCACATATTATCTGAGGTGTTTATGCATTGTCGTGACCTGACACCCGAGAGACCTTGGGGTGTTTTTCAGTGATTTTATTGTTGAAAATAACCTTTCAAGAGAGATAGAATATTGTATTATGTTCGAGTTGTTGCTATGCAGAAAACACCATCAACAGATTGGCACTAAAAGGAGGGCCTGAATGAGCACACTAGATCGTTTCTTGAATGCCATCTCTCCTAAAAGATATAGGAGAAATACCAGATCTACCACAGGAGAGGAAGATTTACAGGAATTACAGTTCCCCAGTAGGTCAAGGACTCGAGAAAGGGGAGAATCATCATCACCCATCCCTTCACCAGCATCATCCGCATCTTCACATCTGGAGGTTGAAGCCATACCCATCCCTGAGGCCATTCCCATTCAACAGCCCCAGCCTGTCATTAACCAACCACAACCACCACCCCCACTTTTACCAATGGATTTCCTTGCTAATAATCCATCACCCTTGTTCTTCCAGGCTTGCAATGTAATGCCCAAAAACCCTGAGCATTTCTGTTCAAAATTTCATGTTAATGACCCAAACAAGACTGTTGAAGAACACATAAGGATCTTCCAAACTTGTCTCAAAAATAGAGGGGTTGTCCATGAGGATGTTGCATGTAGGTTGTTCCCTTATTCCCTAGGAGAAGAGGCTTTTTACTGGTACAATCACCTCCCTTCTGGCTCAATTCTAAATTGGAATGATCTTGAAACTGCCTTTTTATAGAAATTCAGAATACCCATCAGTGCCAATGAATTGTATTTACAATTCACTAGGGTCAAAAGAGAGGTCAATGAACCCATATCCAGTTTCAACAATAGGTTTCATCGTGCATACACCATACTTCAAGATCCTTATGTTTTGGATGACAATACTACCCTGGGAATTTATTATGAAGCATTGGATAGCCTCATAGCCACCTTTCTGAAGTGGAGATCCAATCCCCCAGGTACCCTAACTGATGCCTATACGGACGTTGTTAAGCTTAGCACAGATCTGAGGCAACATATAACGGGACCATTGCCTTCTTTAGGACTAGTTGTACATCCTAATCAGGTTCAGGTAGTGAATCAGGCACTTACCAACCATACTTCAATCATGAATCCAGTACCTCAATTACCCCTGGTGCCACATCCTAGTCTTCCCATGAGCCAGGTCTCTCCTATGATGAATTTTCCCCAATAGTAGGTTAATCAGCCTGTGTATCAGTCACAGCCAAATAGTTTTCCTGCTTATTTGCAAAATTTTGAGGTATTGCATCAGTCTATGGGATCTAATACGATACCTGTTCCTCCTCAAAGTAACCCAAGCCAGCCTCCTTATCGAGATCCAAATAGGGAGAGGATTGATGAAATGGCTGAACAGATAAAGAAGTTGAATCTGGAGGTGACCTACCTAAAGAATCAAAATAGTCAACTGTAGGTTGCCCAGAAGAGTATGCAATCCAATCAGAATAGGGAGTTTTCACAAGGACATAATTTTGACAGAGGACAACATAATGAGAGAGGATTCCACAATGACAGATGATAAAATTAGGATAGGGGTTGCAATAATGACAGAGGCTATAATAATGATAGGATACATAATTTTGATAGAGGTCAAGGTAATGGATCTGGATTTGATAAGAGGCAATCACAAGGACAAAGTAGGACTTGGAATACGAGACCTAATAATGGAGCAGTCCCCACCCCATTGGATCAACCAACTAATCAAGTAGTCAACCAGTCTGTAAATTAGCCAATGAGTCAGGACAAGCCTCCCAGTGGTGTATATTTGGCTGAAGCAACCTTATCGGGATGGTGTAGGCTTCATAAGACAAGTTAGCATTCACAATTAGAATGTCCAGAGTTCCAAACTGCTGCTTCTATTTTCCAATATGAAGTAGAGAATAATGCAAATGGGCAGGAGATTGTTCCCTCAAGTCCTTATGATTCTCCTGTGCTGGTTTTGAACCACGCTTCTTTCCCAGCCAGTAAGGAAAATGTACCTAAGGAGGAACTTGATTCTCAAGAAGAAAGGGAAGATCCGGTATGCAATGGAGATGAGGTTGCTCGATTGTTCAATGAAGAAGAAATGAATGATAATGGTCCCCTCGATTAGGAAGAAAATTATGTTGAAGAAGTACAAATATTCTAGAGACAGGGATTGAGAGATATGCCTCATAGGCATCCCCAATCTAGAGGGCCTTTTAGCACTTCCATTCCTCCTAACAACTTTAGTACCCCTCCAGATCCTAATGCTAGTAACAACCCGTCCTATCCACATGTTTCCAAGCAGTAGATTTCCAAGGAAAGGCAGGCTCAAACCGACTCACAAAAGGAAAAGGTTGTTCAAGCAAGCAAGGACAAAGTGGAGGAACCTTCTAAGGACGCCTCCACCGATATGAGCAAGGAGGAAATGGCCTCATATGTTGCTAAGGAGTTCAAGAAATTAAAGGTAAATCTTTTATCATTTGAGTTATTAAGGTTTCCTCCCATTAGGAAGGCTATTTTGGGTACTTATGATGCACACTCAATATCTTTGGATAAGCCTTCTAGTGAGCCTGTTAGCCAGACTTCCAGTTCTTAACCTGTGAGGACACCAAATCAGGCCCAAAATCGGACTAACATGCCCCCTAGAGATAAAAAAAAAGAAAAGGATAAGACTCAAGTGGCCTAGGTAGATACTCAGCCCACTTTGTTTCAAGGGAAGACAGAAACCCCACCATTTCTGATCTCTGTCCGTATCTTTGGTAAGAATCTGCATAATTGTTTATTAGATTCTGGTGCTTCCACCAATGTGATGCCATTTGGAGTGTGTAGAGCTCTAGGAATTACACCTGCTGACTCTCAGAAGAAGGTGACTCAGTTGGATAGAACTGAAGTAAATGTGGTGGGAGAACTAAACATGATTCACATGCAGATAGCTTCAGATCCAAGGATACAACAGGTTATCAACATGCATGTAGCTGATATTCTTGATGCATATGGTTTGATCCTAGGAAGATATTTCACTAAGGCTTTGAATGGATATGTGTCTACTGATCATTCTCATATGTGGCTTCCATGGAAAGGTGTGCCTAATCAAATTAGAATCGAGAGAGAACCAAGAATGAAATACATGATTACAAAATACCAAAAGACTTCGACAGAAGTTCTGATATCAGAAGTTGGAATGGGAAATTACATATTATCAACTCAATATGAGGAGTCAGACTCAGATGAGGTATTGATGCTACATATGATGCTTATTGATGATGGAACATAACTCAGCCCTGTTACTATTTTGACAGAATCGGTTGAGGAAGAAAAGGAACCTGAAGACAATCAGATCAGTCTATTGGACAGTTTTCAGGAATTAATCACGCAGTGTGTTGACAATCAGGTTCGCCTTGGAAGAAGGACAAGCTTTGAAGAATTGCTCTTACCTAATTGGTGTAGGGTTCATAATGCTTCTCATTCAGAGTTAGAGTGTTGTTTATGCCAAACAGCAGTAGAACAAGTACAGAAATGCATGAATCCAACTTTGGTAGTTCAAACAGATATACAAGATCCTCAGAAAGACTGTCAAGAGAAGAAGTTCATGTCATCTAAAAGGCCACCCAACAATATTAAGCCAAAGGATGTGATGAAGAAGATTGCAGCTACTGAGTGTTGGACACTTAGATTTGATGGATCCAAGTCCAAGCATGGAGCTGGAGCAGGGTTTGAATTGATTAGTCCAAAAGGTAAGAACTTCTTTGCAGCCCATAGACTTCAATTTCATTGCACCAATAATTTAGCAGAGTATGAAGCATTAATTCATGGACTTCTTATGGCACTTAAGAAAAAGGTCAAGATTCTACAAGTTTTTGGTGATTCAGAATTAGTAGTCAACAAGTAAAAAAGCAATATTCATGTCACGATAGGAGAATGACTAATTATAGGCATAGAGTGTGGGACCTCATTGAGGGATTTGATGCTTTCAACATCCAACTGATCCCACGGCAGAAGAATCAAACTGTTGATTCCCTAGCTCAAGCAGCAAGCACTCTGCAGCCTCTATCTCTGTCAGGATTAAAGAAATTCACTGTTGAATTGACTCCTGTGCCATCAGTCCCAGACAATATTACTAACTTCTAGGTATTGGAAGATGATAAACATATCCTAGATTTTATCACAAATACAGATTTTTTGCTTCCCAAATCATCGATGAGACAGAGCTCCAGGAAGCAGAACTGGATTTGGAAGGTGTGATAAATCTAAAGTCTAATACTATTCCTAGAGGAATGGTACAGTTGGAGAGAATTTTTGATATGGATAGGATCAAGGATCAGGAACAAGAATCAAAGGAGTCTATTAGTGGACAGTGCAATACTCACAATTTAGGAACTGAGGATAATGCCAAGAACATTTTCATTGGCAAGGTATGTACTCCAGAAGAAAGACAAGGGATAATTGCAGCGTTGCGTAGCTTCCCTGATATAGTAGCCTGGAGTTATGAGGACTTGAAAACTTATGATACCTCAATCATAACTCATACTATCCCTTTGAAGCCAAATGCCAAGCTTTTTAGGCAGAGACAGAGACCTATCAACGCACTATTGAAACTAGTCATACAGAAAGAAGTTCAGAAGTTATTATCTGCCAAAATGATATTTCCTGTTAGACATTCAACATGGGTGGCAAACCTGGTTCCAATAAGGAAAAAGAATGGAGAAATTAGGCTCTGTGTCGATTTTAGGAATTTGAACAAATCATCAAAAAAAGATAATTATCGAGTTCCTTCATTATATGAGGTGCTTCAAGTGGTTAATGGATCTCAGATGATGTCCTTTCTGGATGGTTATTCAGGGTACAATCAGGTGATGGTCCAGTATGAGGACAGACACAAGACTGCTTTCACAACTAAGTGGGGTACATTCACATACATGAGGATGCCATTTGGACTCATTAATGCAGGGGCCACATTTCAGAGGGCTATGGATATTGCCTTTAAAGATATCATAGGAAAATGCATCATCATTTATATGGATGATCTGACTGTGTTTTCAAAGAACATAGGGGATCACATCTCAGATCTGCACAAAGTGTTTCAAAGGTGCAGGGAGTTTGGCATATCTTTGAATCCTAAAAAGTATATTTTTGGAGTAACAGAGGGAAAGTTACTAGGACATGTCATATCAGAAAAGGGAATTACTATTGATCCAGAGAGAGTGGAGGCCATCCTGAAGATTCAGCCGCCTGCTAGCAAAAAGGAGATGAAGTCCTTCTTTGGTAAGATCAACTTCGTCAGAAAATTCATCACTGGATTTGCTAAAATTGTGAAACCATTAAATGCAATGTTGAAACAAGATGCCAAGATCGAATGGACTACGGAAGTGAAGGAAGCCTTTACAGAAATCAAAAGAGCCATTGCTGACGCTCCAGTATTGGTAAGTCCTAATTACAGCAAGCCCTTCCACATCTATTCCTTTGCTTCGAATCATTCGTGTGCTGGAATGTTAACTCAAAATTCTGATGAGAGAAATGAGCATCTTATTGCTTTTATGAGTGCGCCATTAAAAGATGCTGAGTTGAAATATCCAAGTGTAGAAAAGCAGGCATATGCCTTGGTTAGAGCAGTAAAGAAATTCAGGCATTATATCCTCAAAAATAAGGTGTATGCAATTGTCCCTGATTCTATAGTTAAGTTACTTCTGATGCAAAATGAATTGGGTGAACGCAGAGCTAAATGGGTAACCATGCTACAAGAGTATGACATTGAGATCCAGCCCATGAAGCTGGTAAGGGGGTAAAGACTCACTCAGACTATGGTAGAGATAGGCCCTAAATTGTCTGTTCAGAACTATAATATTGAAGAGGTTTCTCTGGATGGTTGGTATGATGACCTAGTGTATTATCTGTTGAATCAACGACCTCCAGGTCATCTTAATACAGTTCAAAGATGAGCTCTATGGTTAAAAAGTGATGGTTTCATGCTGAAAGGAGCTATTCTGTACAAGAGAAATCATGAAGGAATTTATTTAAGGTGTCTTGGAAAACAAGAAGCTGGAAAGGTGATAAACGAATTTCACGAGAAATATGGTACTGGTCATGGCTCTGCAATTGCTACAACAAACCAGATCTTGAGGGTAGGTTATTACTGGCCCACACTGTTCAAAGATGTTCACCATCATGTACGAACCTGTCACACTTGCCCGACTGCAGCAATGAGGGAAAGGTATGCAGCGCTTCCGCTCCAACCGGTCACTAAGGTAAGACCTTTCGCTCAGTGGGGTATGGATTTCATAGGCCCCATCAATCCACCATCTTCTGTAGGACACACGTACATTCTCACTATTACTGATTATTTTACAAGGTGGACTGAAGCTTTTGCTTGTAGGCAATGTACATTAGATGTAGTGATTGATTTCTTAGAATCTGCTATTCTTAATCATTTTGGATGCCCTATTGCTATCGTCTGTGATAATGGTCTTGCTTTTGCATCTTTGAAATTCTCAAATTGGGCTTTTGATCATGGCATTATTGTGAAGTTTGCGTCTAACTACTATCCCTAAGATAATGGCCTAGCAGAGTCCTCTAATAAGAACCTATTGACTGTCATCCGTAAGCTGTTAGAGAGGAACCCAAAGGACTGGCACACCCAACTTCGGTTTTCCCTTTAAGCAGATCGCACCAGACTTAAGTCATCCATTGGAACATCTCCTTATCACCTAGTGTATGGTCTAGAGCTAGTATTACCTACTCAACTCAAGATCCCAACTTTATAGTTTATAAATGAGTTTTATGATGAGGGGGACAGAAGGGAGGTTAGGTTGACAGAACTACTGCACCTTGAGGAGAAACGGGACAATGCCCTTGAGAATTTTGCCAAACATCAGGGGGTAGTTAAGCGATGGTTTGATAGGAGGGCTAAGGTCAAGGCCTTCAGGATTTTGGACCTTTTCCTTTACTGGGATAAACCTCATGATCAGAAAGGGAACCATGGGAAGTTTGATAAATTGTGGCTTGGCCCATATCAAATTGCTAAGATACTTGGAGATAATTCCTTCCGTCTGAAGACTCTCACAGGAGAGGATATCCCACTACCTATCAATGGGCAGTATTTGAAACATTATTTCCAATCCTGAGCTATTTTCAGCTCTCTGCTCTGTACATAGTTAGTTTAGGTTGCTTTGTCATTTTGTTAGTTAGGGTAGGTTTCCCTTTTGGTTTGCTTGTTTGCTTTGGTTAGAGTAGGTTTGCTTTCGTTTGTTCGTTTTGGTTTGCGTTGCTCTTGCTCTTGGTTCTTTCTTTTTTTGGGATCTTTGGGTGCATCTGTATGGAAATGGTGACAAGGCAGGTCTGATGTTTCTGGTATTTCCCTTACAAACTCTAATCATCCTTCCAGGACACTGTGGTACGAACTCTCTATCCAATGTCACTTATCCTTATGCTGAGGCAAATGGTTTTCTAGTTAGCCTTAACAGGAATATATTGGGGTCTCATACTTTTAATTGTTAAATATGCCTGAAGTTGTAGAAGGTCTTTATAAGGTCTGAACAAGTGAAAAATCCTTTTCTGTTCTAGTGCCACTGTGGTTCTCAGCCCTGAGTGTGGACTTCAATATTCACAGGTTGAATGAAATGAGTGAAAAGAATAGATAAAAAAAAAAAGAGAAAAAAGAGAAAATATTGAAAATTGAAAGGCTTGAATTCAACTCATCAGGAGGATCTGAATATCTCTACCGGGGCTATAGACGCCTGTCTGGCAGTAGAGCTATGTTCAGGAGGATCACAGCGATAACCTCATCGGGGCTATAGACACTTGACTGGCAGCGAGGCTCTATCTGGGTTGCTTTTAGAGTATGAATCTTTATGTAGCCTGTTCATACCAAGTTTGGTTCGTGATGCAATCAAGGGAAGATAATAAATGCATATGCACACACTTTGACCCTGGTATAGGAAAATTTGAATGACTAGAGGTTTCTTTGTTTGAACATGGAGGTGGTGGCTAGATACTTGAGTTGAAACCATGAGTTCTGGGTTCTTGATTCTTGTTTGTCATCAAAATGCTCAGGAGCATTTCCCCAGCAGAGTTGCCATTTGTTGTGTAGTTTTCGCACACACACCCCACTTGGAGTAGGGACCCTCTTTTCAGATGTCTTTTGACCTTTGGCTTTATTAGACTAATCATTTTGAGGTCTTGACATATTAGTCTTGCTAGCTTTGACCTTTCTTTGAGGCTAGAATTTATTAAAATTGAGTTTTAGGTAAAATCTGGGTTTTCACTTGACTCTGGGATTTTTCGGTTCCAGCGGATTTTCCCGGGCTCTGGCTCACTGTCTGTTCATCGCTGCATTTTCCGAATCCGGATTCTGTCTGATTCTGGGATTTTTTGGTTCTGACGGATTCTCCCGAACTGTGCTGAAATCCTGAACTTCGTTATATTCCCGGCTTCTGCATTTCCACGAAATTCATGTCCATCCGGATTTCTACGTATCTTGGGATTTTCTGAAATTCCGTTTTGGGCTCGGGTTTCCGGATTTGTCAGAGGCGTCTTGTCTCTCATTAATGACCAAGGCACCTTTGCTCAGAAGCATAAATGGGTGGATTTAAAGTCTTTTAGGCATCATTTGAGCTTCATTATTCATTTGCTTGCTACCTGAGCATCTGAGTGCATTCTCTATTCGAGCTTTGAGGATTGATTTGGATTGCTGGTGTGTGGATTCATTGGAGCACTGCTGGTTAAAGTTTTCATCGCTTGGGCGTGTTTGTTTCGTGGTTACTTCCTCGAGCTAGAATTTTATCCGCATTGATCCATGGTAGGTTGTCATTGGCCCTTTCATTTGTTCACATGATGATTGAGTGTTTCTGTACTGAATGATGATAATTTCGGGTCGGCCCTTGCTTGATTGTGATTCCGTATTTATAGAGTTAGGATTTGACCCGTTTCTTTGTGAAACCACATTACCCATGCCCTGTGAGCTTGTATTTTCCTACCAAGATAACGAGTACATCCGTTTGAGGGGTTCTGGGTTAGATTATTTACCCTCTTATTGCGAAATCAGCCATATTGTGCGAAGTTAAGGTTTTCTTGTTGCTCAACCCACAATAATGGGTTCTTTATGATTTATCAGTCCGCCGCCTGTGTTGAACTAACCCCTACCCTGTGAGGATTCAGAATGCCTTAGATTGATCTATATAGGGGATGTTTAAAATCATGAACTCATCCTGGTTTTCACGGCGGGGGTCTGTTCATCAAAATTACGGCAACGTTGTTTTTGCCATGAAGACTCTTCATTCGAGAAATTTGAGAATTCAAAACCATTTGCATGATAAATCTTGTTGGTTAGCATTAATTTTGGGACCATTAGAATCCAAGGAGAAAAGGTTGCGTGATCGTTCGGTCGCCAGCTCGCGTGTCGTTCGTTGGGTTTCTATGGTGTCCACGAAATTTCTGCACACCCAGATTTTCCAGGTTTAGGCTTATTCTGCGGAGTGTTGTAATTTTTGTAACATTTCAAGCGGTCTGCGAAAATCTGTCCCATCTGGATTTTTCTGGGTTTCCTATCTGGCTATATCTTTTTTGTTTTTTTGAAGGTAGGATTGATGGAACAAATGCTGAATGCTTATTTCTTGTTGCCAATGAATGAGTTTCATGATAATCTGATGATCTTTTGGCTCAATTAATGATTTATTTGACTAATGATGTTTTGGCAGTGAGAATCTATCTGGGTCAGATTTCTCTGAAATTCTGCCCCAACTGGATTTTTTCAGTTTGCATGGTTTTCCCGGACTGCTTTATTTCTCTATATCTTCAAAGATTAGCAGTTTGTGATGGATTTTAATTGTTTTATATGATTTATGTTGATCTTTTGCTTGGAGTATATGCATGATAATTGAATACTAATGATGTCCTTTGTTAATGTAGGCTGAATCAAGCAAGGCTGCTACCGGAAAATCGAAGGGAGATACAGAGGGGTCTTCCATCTTGGAGGTAGAAAGATTAAGGTTAGATATGAAGAGTCAGCTTCCAGAAAGCAAGGTGTCTTCTGTGTGGGCCGAGGTGTCTGATACCAATGTTGGGGCCTGGAGATGTGAAGAATTCAAGCAGAGGATGGCTCAAAAGGATTTGTCAGCCTTAAGGCAGGGAATAATGAAATCTGGGTTAGTGCATGTGGCAGGTTTCCCTCTAGCAATTCAATGTTGTGAGTTGATATTGGAATGCGCCCGGCAATATGACTTCGACACCCAAAGGGTTGTCAGTACTGAGGGAAGGGTCTTGGCCAACTTCAGCCCTATCTCTATTGCCCATGCTTTCGACATGCTGGATCTGTCTTCTGTGTGTGCTTTGAGCATAGACACGGCTAAAACATACTAGGAGAATGAGCCAACCAAAGCTCAGCAGATGATCAATTCATGGTTAGAGAAACCAAAATCCCACCATTCTAAATTGCCTAAGCAATTGCATAGGGCTAGATTCAAATCACATATCTATGATGCAATAACATTTCTGAGTAGAGTGGCAGGGTTGAAGACTGCTGGAGTATTGGAAAATTGGATGGTCCATGTGATCAACAAAATTGAACAAGGAACCAACTACCACTGGTCCGGGCTTATTAGCTCTAAAATCGACAAATAGTTAAGGGGTGTCCTGGAGACCAAGAAATTCACCATGTCCTCCTATGTCATGTATGTGCTAGCCAGATTCTACCCATATAGGGGTTTGAATCCACAAGGGACATTGGGACAGGATATAATCTATGAGATCTATCTGGAACTACACCTGGGACACAAAGACTACCGCAAGGCTAATGATGCATTCACTATGCATATTACCCGGATGCTACAAAATGCAGAGCATATGAGGCTGTCAGATGGAGCCAAAGGATTGATAAGGAACTACGGAGCCTGGTTCATCCAGTTTCCCACCTTCACCTACCTTAGGATTGACGGATGCCCGGTCGCTCCATATAGGTTACCTCGGTATCCTACTGATCACATTGTTTTGTTGGAGATTGTGAGGCAGATTTGTGAGTTTGACACCATTGTGAAGAGGGAAAAGCATAAAACAAGCTTTGGTGGAGATTTTCCCCTTGGAATTGGTGTAGCAGAAATATGCCCTTCAATTCAATCAGCACATGCGGCAGGAGACGAGTTGGCAGCATATGGTTTCTCCTTCCACTCCAAGAGGGTGAACTTCGACATCACAGGAGAGGCACAGAAGAAGGCCACTAGGGAGTACCGGCATAAAAGTGACTTAGAGGACTATTGGGCCAACATCAAAGATGATCTTGAGGCTAGAAAGAAAAGGTATTCCAGACTCCCTGTCGATGCAATCAGACAATACAATGTTAAACTGATCCCAGATCAACTAGAGGATGATGGAAACCTAGTACAGGATCATGCTTATGAAGCTGTGAAGGACAGGTCAATTGGGGATATCAACTGGAATGAGGATGAGGTCACGGAGTTGGAGGACCTAATGGCCCCGGTCATGAAATTTACCTCCTCTTGGTTAAAGCATAAAATTTGGGAGTTGGAGAGTGAGAAGGTAACTTGTACCTTCAACTTGATGGGAGACCTTAATCCCATGTCTACTTCAGAGGAATCCGGGGAAGATGACCCCAAAGGGAAAACTACGAAGAGCTCTCCTTTCAAGATAAAAATCAGAGGACCCAAGGAAAGTGAGCCTGAAACAAAGAGGAAGCCAAAAGGAAAAAGGAGATGGCAGACTTTGAAGCTTAATAAGTCTTCTGATGAGGAAGAGTTGGGAAAGGAAAAAGAGGAGGATGCTCCTCCACCACCGAAGAAGAAAAGAACCTCCAGGACTGCAAAGAAGAAGGGTCAGGTTGCCTCAAAAGATGAGCCTCCTATTGTTTATGTGGAGAGTTCAAGAGGAGAGAAAACAAAGGTCTACATGAGAAGATTGAGGACTCCATCCCCTAAGGAGCCAATGCAAAGGAATGACCTTTCTCCGGAGATAACAACTATTGAGCCATCTAAGGTTGTTTCTCCTCCACTGAGCATACCTGAGCCAGAAATTCCTGAGGAACATGAAACTAGCGGGGAGGCAGAGCCATTCAAGGAAGGAGCACTCTTTGACAAGGTAGTGGAGCTCGAAGTAGAGGAAGAGGAAAGGCATACTTATCCCTTAGTGTAGTATGAAGACTCTCCGAAAAGTGACAGAGGCCACAGATCGCCTGAGCAGAAAGAAGACATCCCTGCTAAAACCCCATCACCGGTGCAAGAGGTGGATCTTGAGGAAGATGATCAAGGTGAGCAGCTCTTTGAGAAGGAGGAGGACAAAATAACCGAGAAGGAAGAATAGAAAATGCCAAAAAAATAGCAAGAAGAGGGAAAAGTTGAGGAAATCTGGGTAGAACCTGTAGCTCCGGACTGGCTTGAAAAAGAGATAGCAAGGAAGAAGCAGGTGGTAGTTGAGGACACTCCCTTGGATTGGGATGAAATGTTGTCCAAAATCAGCAAAGGGAAGAAAAGGAAGGCAGCCAAGGTAGTTTCAAGGATGGAGAGAGACGAAGCAAACAACAGGGTCATCCACATTGCCACTCCTGCCACGAACAAGACAAGAGAAGAGGTCACTGGTCAGGACTACAATGTGCAAACCATCAACCTTGGACTAGCATCCATGGAGTAGGATATAGAAGAATATGAAGGGTCTAGTGTTGTGATTATTGGCAGGTTGAGGAAAGAGACCCAAACCAAGCATGAGCTGAGGAAGGAGAATGAAAGGCTTAAGAAATGCTTGGAAGAAGTCATGAAACCCCTGTAGTCCCTCCATCCTTCTTCTACCACTACTGACTTTCTGCCCAAGGAAACTATCTCCGGGATTGAAAAGATGAAAACCTCTACTCAAGCTACGATAGATTGGCTGAAGGATGTGCAAATCAAGGGAGATAGTGCAATTAAGGATATTCTATCAGTTGGAAAGGATGCTGTCAGAGCCAAGGAATTGTTGGAGCAGGTGTTGTCTCAGGACAAGGAAGACGTGGACCTCTTGTTGAAGAAATCTAAGGTCATCATGGGACATGGTAAGGAACAGCTAGCTGTAGATGGAATTCTTCCTTCTTCCAGATTAGATGAACCTTGGGAATGGTTCGAGGCTCTTCAGATTAGGTAGAAGGCCATGAAGAAGATTCTGAAGCGGAAAAAACAAATAGATGGTGATCTCACTACAGTGTATGATAGATGCATTTCCTTCTTTGAGGTGATGACTGGAAGGAGAAAGATTGCCCCAAAATATCTAAGTCTGGAGTAGTTGAAGGAGTGGTGGCATGAAGTTTATGCCCCAGATTCTGAGAATGTAATAACTAGCCACTAGTTAGATGATGCAGCTACATACCTGGCAGTAATGGATAAGTACGTAGCACATAAGGGGGATTGGGATAGGACTGTTGAATAGTCAAAGGAGGAGATTGACTCCATTAAATGCAGACTTAAGATATTGCCTTTGCCACCTGTCACCAAATTGGATGGGACATTTTTGAGGGTTCAAGGATCATCAGCTCAAAGGAAGGATAAGGGAAGCGACACTTAATGCCTATTTTGAGATTTGTGCTTCCTTATTATCATATGGCATGCATTGGACTAGACTGCGTTGGGGATTGTGTCAAGGCCGACCTTGATGGTGGATGGCATTTAATGTGTGCCTTATTTTTATTTTCCTAGGCCGACTTGTTTTGGCAATTGTTTTATATTGTAAAATGTTTGGCTGGGCCGACATATCTTGAGATTTGTTATAAAAAGGCATTCCTGCCTCATTGTAAGGGGTTAGCTAGAAAATAATAGAGATAATTAAGGGCAGAAAGAGCTAGAGTATTTTGTAATAGTAGTATTCAATTTCTTGAAGAAAATATTGTATCAGAACAGTGGAATTGTTGCAATAGTTTGATGATCTAATACAATTGAAGACATTGTGGTTTTCCTGGTGAAATCTCTTGTATTGGTTTATTTCGCATGGTTCTTTTTGTTCTATCTTTCAAATTGCTTAAAGATCTAGGGTTTGATATTAAGAATTAGTTTTAGTTTGGTGAATGATGTTTATGATTTTATATTTGGAATGTTTGTAGCAATCTCTTGTCTATACTCCCAGTAACTATTTGATTGTAGTAGGCTGGTGAAGTCAACCTGGACCATATATTCACATGTGCTTAAGTTTGATTGTAGTTGAATGTCTATGATTTGAAAATCTACATACCTCAGAAGATTGCACCGTTTTTGTGATACTTCATTGTGGGTTAAGCAGGAATTGGTTGTTTGAGATTGGTCCATTCCAGATATCTGTCATTTGCATTGTTTATTCTAGGGATAGTTTAGATTTTATTATATCCCAGCACCCTTATCTTTTGTTATTTCTTTATTATCTGATTAGATTTAGGATTTGAGATCATTATATTGCAAAATATGATAAGTGGAAAGATACAGTTTGCTTGTAGTAAGGTCCCTTTGTGATTACCAGCATTTTCACATATTATCTGAGTTGTTTATGCATTGTCATGACCTGACACCCGAGAGACCTTGAGGTGATTTTTAGTGATTTTATTGTTGAAAATAACCTTTCAAGAGAGATAGAATATTGTATTCTGTCTAAGTTGTTGCTGTGCATAAAACACCATCAACAAGTGGTCAAAAAAATAATAGCAAATAGACTCAAGGAAGTTTTGAATGAGGTCATATCAGAGAAGCAGAGTGGCTTCACCACAGGAAGGTCAATAGCAAAAGGAATAATCACTGCTCATGAAACCATTCATCCAGCCAAGAAGAATAAAGATGCTTGCATGGTGCTAAAATTGGACATCCTCAAAGCCTATGACATGGTAGATATAAAATTCCTCTTGGAGGTGTTGAGGAAATTTGGATTTGAAGAGAATTGGATCAATTGGGTGAAAAGTTGCATCTCCACAGCTAAATTCTCTATACTGGTGAATGGGTCCCCACATGGATTCTTCCCCACCACAAGAGGGTTAAGAGAAGATGATCCCCTCTCCCTATTCCTGTTCATAATTATGGAAGAGGTGATAGGGAGAGGGATACAAAGACTAAAATGGGGAATGAAATGGATAGGAATTCATGTGGCCAATGGAATGGAACCCACAACACATCTACAATTTGCAAACGACATAGTTCTAATAGAAGAGGCCAGCAAAAGGGAAGCAAGAGTGATTAAACCTTTTTTAGATGACTACTACAGTACATCTGGGAAAAGAATCAACTAGGGAAAGTTAGAGGTATTTTTTCTCAATTTACTCAACCAAGCCTATAAAAGGACTTAGCCAAAATCCTAAATCTAAAAGTGGCAACGCTACTAGGGCATTTCCTTGGGATGCCCCTATTTGAAGGTATTAACAAAAAGTGCTACTAGGAGAACCTAGTAAATAGATGCAAGAACAAACTAGGAACCTATAAAGGCAAGTGGTTGTCATTGGCAGGAAGATTATTAATGTTCAAATTAGTTTTGTTAGGCATACCGGTGTATTCAATGTCATGTTTAAGGATACCCAAAGCAATGGAAAAATCCCTAATTCAAATTTTTAGGAAGTTATTTTGGAGTGGAACATGTGATCAAAACAAATTCCCTCTTCTAGCATGGGACAAGGTGTGCACACCCAAGGAGGCAGGTGGGGTAGGGATCAAGCAACTATCACTAATGAATTAAGCTATGGGGGCCAAATTGGTCTGGGACTTTCACACAAAAGGTGAGCAGAAGTGGGTCAAAATAATGAGAAGATAGTATCTAGACTAAGATGAACCAACCAGAATTCTCACTACAATTAACCCTCCGAGAGGGTCAGCAATATGGAATTTCATTTTGGAATGTAGGGATATAATATCAAACCATGTAACTTGGGAAATTAGAGATGGAAACAGTGTGTCCTTTTGGAATAATTCATGGTGTGGGAAATCACCCATTAGAAACACTCCGAGATTGGAAGAAATCAAAGAAGAAACAACAAGGTTATGGGGGAGCAAGGTTGCTAATTATGGTAGGAGGAATGACAATCAGGGATCCCTCAAATATAGTTGGAAGGATCTTCAAACCCTTAATGCATCTAAAACACATAAAAAAGCTTTAAAAAAAATCCTGAAAGAGACGTATTTTTTCCCAACCAATGACAATGATACAATCAGATGGTGTGGGTCGTCTATAGGCACATACAAAGTGAAATTCAGATACAAAATAAAAGAGATGTCCATGGCCTGACAAGACTGGCCTTGCAAGTTGATATGGGGGAAAAAATGCCTCCCCAAGGTAGGATTTTTTTCTTGGTTGGAATTATAGAAGAGAATCCTCATGGAGGATAGGTTGGCCATCTTTGGTGTTCAAGGCACAGGAAGATGTTCATTGTGCAAAGAAAATGAAAAGTTAGTAGATCATCTCCTCCTGACATGTCCATATGCAAATGATTGTTGGAACAAAGTGAGAGATAAGTTAAACCTGTAATGTCCCATGCTAGAAAATTATCTCCCATCCTGGTTCAAAATGTGGCCACAAGGTGGCAAAAAATAAGTTTTTGGGGGCATATGGAAAATAACACCATCCATTGTGATATGGGAAATTTGGAAAGAATAGAACAGGAGGATTTTCCAAGGTAAAGAGATGAACAAAGATACACTATGGGAAAAAATTGAAAGAGCTATAGTAGAGTTGGTCAACGAAGATGCCCAGTGAAAATAAGGAAAACTAAAAATATTGACAAACTGGGATGATTTCCTAACTAAAAAAAATTCTAGTCTAAAACCTCCATTACTGAATGGAAATGGCACACTATAGTCAACAAATAAAAAAAGAGTAGAAACTTCATGGAAGGAACCAAAATCAGGATGGACCAAAATAAATTTCAATGGAGCTTCTCATAGGAACCCAAGGCTATGAGGATCTAGTTACATAGCAAGGGATGCTCAGGGAAGGACCCTAGCAAAGAAATCCATGTCACTAGGAATATGCTTGAACAATGAAGCAGAGTTCAAGGAAGTGGCCATGGGCTTGTAGCTGGGTGTAGATTTGGGAGTAAAAAAAGTGCACTTGGAAGGAGATTTTCTTATCACAATCAATTCCATCTAGAGGGGTATCACTCTAAATTGGAAACTCAATCACCTGTTGCATAGTTTCAAACAACTGGAAAATAGGTTCGATGCCTTCCAAATCAGCCACATATACCAAGAAGGAAATGACAAGGAAAATGAATTGGAAAAAAAGGCATCAGAAAGTGCCACATAGGCGGAGGCCAGAATTAAGCTGGAATCATAGATAAAGTATCAGAATATCCACACCAACTGACGATGAAAGAAACACACATGGAAATAAGGACGAAATCTAGGCGAATTGGTTTGACAAGACAAGAATCATTAGTAGAAGGCAAAGAGCAAGCTAAGCAAACAAGTCCCAAGGAAAAAGAAAGGATGGGTGAATATCATAATACCATGTATTAATTTTTCTTGTGTACCACCAATAGGGTGATAGCAAGCAAACACACTTCAAAATGCACGATTCTAGAAAAGCTAATTATGAGGAAGTAAGGCCTTTGGTGTTAAAAGGCCTTGGCTTGTGAGTTTTCTCTCAAATGCAAATACTGCAATCCCAAAATTAGAGGTCGATAGTGTGTGGAAAAATTGGCTTAAGCTAGAAGTTTCAGTGAGGTGTCGTGGTTGGTGGAAGCTTCCCAAAGGGAGACTTTGCTATTCCTGAATGTGACGAAGCAACAATAGTCTTTCATAGGCGAAGTGTTAGGTAAAAGGTTGTAGGGGTTGCTAGCCTCTTCACACCCACTGGTTCTTTGGGCGACCAAGAAAATTATGGGCAAGTGCACACCAAAAACAAAATGGAAAGTTGGGAACCAATAAACCTCAAATGCAAAAATAGGGCACAATGACCCTACAAAGCTCAATAGCACGCATGCAGACTAAAACTAAAACATAAATAGGGCAAGATAAAGCCAAAAATAGATTGAAGTCAAATGCTGAAATTTCAGCCATTTTCTTGGTTGTTCTCCTACACATGGACATTTCGAAGGAAGTGGGGAAGCAGCTGACATAGATGGTGTTCATCCATGTGTGGCTGGGAGACAATGATGCATCCCTAAACAATGTGGATGAGAACAAGCCAATTGCAATGCCACAAAACTATTACATGATGTGCATGCATGGAAGGGAAGTGATGAAATTCCCTTTGGTTCAAACCATTGACTGAGAGGGTTTTGAGATGTTGTGGAATGAGTGTGAGTAGAGAATTTTCTTTCTGCTCAGAGTGGCCAAACTAGTAACCAATCGTCCATGAGGATGGGCAATGAGGTATGTGGAGGATGAAGGGCTTGCAGAAGAGAGTATGGTTGGGGATGACAATGACTAGGATTTTGGCACTAGTGAGGAATGGTGGAAGAATGACACTAGAGACCCTATGGAGAAGGCAAAAGGCCCGACCCACTGGAATTGTGGAGCAGACTGCTCAGTAGTCACTGACTACATTGCCTACATGAAGCGAATGAAGTCAAATGATGAAGAAGAATGAAAAATCCTGGTTTGGTCTAGTCTTAGATTTGCTATAGTTAAATTGTAATAGGAATAACAACAGGGTCTAGTAGATAGAAAATAGAAGTTAGTCTCAGAGTACATGGTAATTCCTATCTCAAACCAGTCCATTTTGTAAAGAAAAATATGAATATACAACTAGTCTGGTTAGGAAAGGGTGGTATGGTGTTGGTCATTTTGTCATAGAAGGCCAGTATGGAAGTATTTTGATGATAGAAACTCATGTAATCTCTCTTTTTCAAAGAAATATAGGGTGTTTTCCCTTAGCAGTGATTTAACTAGCAAAAACAAAAAATCTTATAATTTTCAAAACAAAACAAATATTGATGTGGCCATTTTTAAAAGAAAATTAGAAATCTAGAGAAATTATGTACAAAATGACTACATTCCATGCAATATCTACCTCCTCAAACATAGTGAATTTTTTTTGTATTTTTAAAAACTTATTAATCTTTCTAGGCCATAAATCCTTAGATATGGATGTCATTATATCTAGCATTAAAATTTATTCAAAATTTTAAATACTAGGGAGAAATATACACAAATTCAACAATGATGTGTCAACCTTAATTATAAGGCTAACCCTAGTTCTAAACCTAATTAAAATCCTACCCATAATTGTAATAATTTTAGAATTATAATAATCATAATTAGAATTATAATTAAAATTTAATTAATAATTATAAAATTAGGACCATAATTAATTATTTTAGTTATAACAACAGTAATTAATAATCTTTCCTCAACAGTAATTAGTGGTTTAGCTTTGCTTATATCCCATTGCTGCTTGATGTTGTTTGGCTGCTAGTCTTCTTTGTTTATCTCTATAGTAGCTATTTGTATCTTTTGTGTTTTGGATGTTATGGTGCTATTGTTTGCCTAATGTCATATCTTTTGAGCAACACTTTGTGCCTAAAGTTGTAAAAGGTTTTGAGGTCCCTTCAAAACCTATTTAGGGGTTTCTGGTCCTAGATAAAACTAGGGTGTCTTTGGGCTTTGGGCCCATGCTCGTATGTCTTTTGTAGCCTATATAGTCATGATAATATTTTAGAGGTTGTTGTCAGGTTGTTGTTCTCTTTTTAAGTAGCTTGTGTTGTTGATGGGCTGATTTATGCTTAGTGTTGTATTCCTTGATTTCAACTGCTTTCTTTTGTATAGGGTTTCGGGCCCCTTCAAAACATGTATTTTACTTCTAATTAGAACAATAATTATTAATTATTAATTATTTAAGTAGAATGTTTAAAATAATTATTTATTAGGATTACAATTATAATATAATTAATTAAAACATTTATATTTATTTTCTAATAATTTTAAACATTAAAATATTAATTAATAAGATAGAACAATATTTTGTAAATGTTCTAGCTCTAAAATTAAATAATATATAATTCTAATTCTAATTAAAAATTAAATCTTACTTAAATTAAACTAATATATTCTAATTAATTGTAATCCTAATCATAATTTGGTTAAATAATATTAATTATTATTATTTAGAGATTGTATTATTTTAGTTCTATTTACCTAAGATTAATTATAATCCTCACCTTAATAATACTAATAATTATAATATAAAATAAAATAAACACTTTGATGAAAACAAATGCTTTCCTGGTAATAGTTAAATGATAAAATTTGAATATATAATAAAAATTTATGAAATTATTTTTTAAAATATTAAAATTATTAAAAAATTCAAATTATGATTTCAAAAATATTGAAAATAGAAAGAAATTAAAAAATATTATTCAAAATTATAAGATAATATTATAAAGAATGATTTTACAAAAATCAGTTGAAATAGTTTAAAAATTGAAATATTCTATGAGATATCAAAATAATATAATTATTATATTATACTATATTATAATCCTCACCTTAATAGTACTAATAATTATAAAAAAATATAATAAAAATATTTTCCTTTTCATGATTAAATGATAAAAAAATTAATATATATTAAAATTTATTTAATTATTTGTTCAATACTAAAATGATTGAAAATGTCAAATTATGATTTCAAAAAACTATTAAAAATAGAAAGAAATTAAAAGAAATATTATACAAAATTATAATATAATATTATAAAATAATTTTATAAAAATTAGTTTAAGAATAGTTTAAAAATATTCAATGAGATATCAAAATAATATATATATATATATTTATGTATTATATTATATTATATTATATTATATTATATAATATCTCTTATATAATATGTAATATATAACATGATATAATATATATATATATATACACATACACATACATACATATATATACATATATTGATAAATAGGTATTGTCAAGGGGCAGCTCTCATATTAAAATTTCAAACACATGAATTTTTTTTAGCTCATATAGAAGTGCATTAGAGCCTTATAAGAATTCATTACAATTCAAATTTGAGTAATTAGCCAATAGGCTATTTTGTTTGAAGTTTCAGTTAGGATTTTCGTTAGCCCAATCGCGAATTGGTTTTGCAAGCGCTGAGGGGTTGTTGTCTGGTGGGGAGTGAACCATTTTCCTTTTGGGGCAATGTGGGCGTTCGTAATTATGTGGGTTGGTGGCAGTGGAGAATGGTGTTGTCATAACGGGGAAGGTGAATGGTAAGTGTTTGTTGGCTCGAGTGCCAATGCATCTTCCTGTTGGTGTACGGGGGCGAAGGCCAAAGTAAATGCAATATAGAAAGTTGCGGTGTGGGAAAGCATACTTTGATTAAGTTGTATTGTTGAAAGAGCCATTGTGGTGTGGGTTTGATACCAGACTACTATTAAAATTGTTAGCCTTGGCTCCATTTTTTAGTAGGCTGGAGGGTTGTAAAACTGTTGTGGCATAGAATCTATAAGTCATTTTTTATGGGTATTTTGTAGAAACGAGTAATTTATTGTTCCTGTCTTTCGTTGTATGTTTATTGTTGCTTTTGATAGGATTTTGGAGGGTTTTAACACTGATGCACTGTGAAATGTGTGAAAAAGTATATTGATTAAGTTGCATTGTCGAAAGAGCCATTGTGGTGTTGGTTTGATATCACATTATATATTGTTCATGTCTTTCATTATGTGCTTATTGTTCTAGTTCTATTGCAGTGAAATATTTTTTCTCTTGCCCAATAAACAAAGGCTATTTTGTCTGAACTTTCCGTCGAGATTTTCGTTAGCCCATCCGCGAATTAGATTTTCCAGCGCCGGGTTTTTGCCAGTGGGCGGGGAGGGCACCATTTTTTTTTGTGTTGCCATGGGTATTGGTAATTACGCAGGTTACTAGCAGTCGAGAATGGTGTAGTTGTTATGAGGAAGGTGAATGGTAAGTGTTTGTTTTCGCGAGTGACAATGCATCTTCTCATTGGTGCATGAAGGAACAGGCCGAAGGAAATTTTATATTGAATGTTGTCGTGTGGGAAAGAACACTTACATTAACTTGTATTTTTGAGAGAGCCATTATGGTGTGGGATATACACCAGACTATTGTTAAAATTTTTTCCTTCAGCTCTATTTTTTAGCAGGTTGGAGGGTTGTAAAACTGTTGTGCCGCGGAACCTGTAAGTCATTTTTTATGGGTATTTTGCATAAATGAGTAATTTATTGTTCATGTGTTTCGTTCTCTATTTATTATTGCTTTTGATAGCAGCTTGGATGGTTTTAACACTGATATGGTGTGAAATGTGTGAGAAAGTATATTGATTAAGTTACTTTGTTGGAAGAGCCATTGTGGTGTTGGTTTGATAGAAGATTATTTATTCTTCATGTTTTTCATTGTGTGCTTATTGTTCCTTTTGATACTAGGTTGGAGGGTTTTAACACTGATGCGGCGCGAAGTGTGTGAGAAAGTATATTGATTAAGTTGCATTGTGGAAATAGCCATTATGGTGTTGGTTTGGTAGTAGACGACTGTAAAAATCGTTGCCTTCCACTTTGTTTTATAGCATTTTGGAGGGTTTTAAGGTTGTTGTGTGTCAAAATCTGTAAGTGGTTTTACATGGTAATTTTGCGTGAAAGATTAAATTTTTGTTCATGTGTTTCGATCTCTACTTATTATTCGTTGTTATTTGTTTGTATCTTTGCCGTTATACCCATTTTGGAGACTTCAAAGAGATAATCATTCTCTATGCATGGTTTTATTGCAGTTAAATCTTTTTCCTCTCACCCAAAAAATTAGGTTAAGGTTAGTAGTTTGTACCTTTATAGTTATACCCACTTTTGGAGACTTCAAAGACATTATCGATCTACATGGATGGATTGATTGAAGTTAAATATTCTTAGCTTGACGAAAAAATATGGTTAGCATTAGTAATTTTCCTTGGGTTTTGTTTTTTGATTGTGCTTATCATGCTCCCATGCTTTTGATTGTGGTTATTGGGCAGTGAAATTAATTCTTGTGTTTGCATATATACATTTGAGCGTTCATTGAGCTCTAATGCTTTCAATTTGAATATAGTGGGAATATTCTTTGTAGTTTGCTAAAAAATAGTTGTAATTGTATAAGAGGAGCTGCATTATTTGGCATTCAATTATATAGACAAAAAGGGAAATTGTAACAGAACTAGTAGTAAAAGATACATACATGTGTTTATCCATATATATATATAAACATATGTATAAACATTTATTAGCACATAGCTGGGGGACATATTCCAACATACTCATCCAACGTTCACACTCATCAACATGCACCTAGTCACAACTTTCAATACCAACAACACACATCATACGTACCACAACAACCCATACCGCCACAATACACCTATACTCACGCAAGAACACCTGGTGTACCAGGCAATCCAACGTATGGACATGTCAATGACCCCACCATAGATGAACTCAAAGCAACAGTGCGGGATATGGCGAAGCAAATGCAAAACATGCTCATTACGGGTGGGAAATCCGAAATATCATATGACTTGGACGTATACCCATTCGACACAAACTTACGTATGCCTGCATTTCCGCCAGGATATGTGTCACCCAACTTCACTAAATACAAAGGCAAAACAAATCCCATTGAACATCTTCGCGAATTCGCAACTAACTGTATGGATATCGCCTACGAACCCACATACCTGATGAGACTCTTTTCCAAAAGTTTGGCGGGTCAAGCCCTTGAATGGTTTTCAACACAAAAAGATATCCAATCATGGGATGAGCTCAAAAGGAGGTTCCTAAAAAATTACGCATACAATATTGACATGGACACCTCTATCACTAGCTTGTGCAATCTCACACAAGAAGAGTCGGGTGAGACATTTATCCCGTTCTTCCAAAAATGGAGAAGCCTCGCTAGTCGATGTCACATTGACATTCCTGAAAGGGAAAAGGTCGACATGTTTGTCCAAACACTTCTAGGTCCCCTCAAATTCGCATTGCAAATACATTGTTGCACAACCTTCACAGAATTAGTGGAAAAGGGGGTCCAAATTGAGAAAGCCCTTATTGCAAAGGGAGAACTGAAGTATGGCTCCAAAAATACAAACACCAACACACCCGCTGACAAAAACAAATATTGGGTCAAGAATAAACATGTCACAAACGATGGTGTTGTAGACGCCAAGACTGCAAGTCCCGTATTGGCTCTGAAAGGGGTACAACAACAAAATAGACCAACAACGACATCGACACCTCCCCCCAATACTCCTTCGAACAATCAAAATGGTCAAAACCGTCAAGGACAATATCGTCAACCAAGACAATTCCCTAGGGGTCGCACATACACCAATTTAGGTGAACCCATTGCAGACGTCCTCAAGAAATGCATTCAACATGGGTCATCACACTTCCGGAAATAAAACCTTATGACCCCGGACAATTCAAACCAGCATGGTGGGATGACAACGCAGTTTGCGAATACCATCGGGTCAAAGGGCATACAACCTCCAACTGTAGACAACTGAAAAACGTAATTCAAGACCTTATTGACAATCACACTATCGAAGTAGGTGGATCGCAATTCAATTCCAACTCGGATCATACTATACACAAGAATCCACTGCAGGATCATGATCCCCATAATGCTTCCACTTCAGCTAACTTCACCCGAGCCAAGTACGATTACTCTGGGGGACCAATAATAAATAATGTTAGAACAGACGAGGAATACATCCACACCATCACGATCAAGAGAGCACCACAGTGCAATGCTACTACGCGAAGTGGCAAGGTCACTATACCCAATCCACCTCCCCCTAGACAAGCCAAGATTATTATAGGAGGCCCATCTGCTAAGCAATCACAACCAGCTCCATCAGCTAAACAACCAAAACCTGTCTCAACCCCACAACCGGGAAAACCGAAAAGTCAGTTCAATCTCATTGACCAACTAGGAAAGACTCCTGCGCAAATATCTATCCTTGAGCTGCTTCGCATTTCTCCCGCACACAAAGAAATCCTGGATAAAACTCTCTTAGAGTCGTCGGTCCCAAAGGACATCGATGTCAATCAGTTTGAAACTATGGTGGGATATCTCACCTCGCCGCACCATGTCACCTTCTCAGATCAGGATTACTCATCATCAAAAACCAATCACAATGATGCGTTACACATAGAAGTTTTTGTTCACAAGCACAAGGTTAGACGGGTTTTAATAGATGGTGGAGCAGGGTTGAATATATGCTCCCTTAAACTGGTTAAGGCTCTTGGATTCTCTGATGCATGTGTAGACCCAACAAAAAGCATAGTGATCAAAGCATATGATGACGAGGAACGCTCTTCGCGAGGTGTCATCTCTCTCCCTATCAGAGTGGGACCACTCATTATCGACACAACTTGCCAGGTCCTGGATTTAGAACTACCATATAACATTTTACTTGGCCGTCCATGGATCCACGCTTTGAAAGCCGTTCCGTCAACTTACCACCAATGCCTCAAGTTCCCTTTTGACGGTACAGAAATCACCATATACGGAGACCCCGACCCTTTCCAATATTGTACCAATTTAAGGGGTGTCTCTGAAAACCAAGTACCTATTAACCGGGAAGCACCTGGCTCCTCGTCCAAATACATCGACCCTTCCATGCTCGGGTCATCTTCCACATCTACTCCATCCACGTCTTCGGACGTATCACAACCCTCCACCAACCTTAAGCCCGAATCAACGGATAAAATCCAGGACCTCGGCTGCGGAGAGTTCAAACTAAATACAGCATACAGCATAACTACAATACCTACTCCTCCAAAGATATATGGTCGACCATGTTTCAGAATGGAACCGCAAGAAACATTCAAAGTTCCACCGAATACAGTTTTCATCAAGTGGGGAGACATGAGTGATGAAGATCTTACCGACATCACAGGATGGATCTACAAAGATACAGTCTCACTACCTCCACTACCAGTCCAGAAATATGGCAAGGGTTACAATATCATGAAGGCTAAAGGCTACGATGGTACTAGTGGCCTTGGCAAAAATAAAACTGGTCGAAGAGAACCCATAGAAACTTTCCAAATTCCGAAGTATCTTGGACTAGGGTTTAGATCACTCGAGGCTGACGATCGACGTACCCATGAACTTCCTAATGAGCGAATACATGCTTCTGAAAGTGTTGAGACTACTGGGGAATACCTAACTGAAACAGACTCTCACGAGTGGGAATTTGGTTCCGAACGATCCCTAAGTGACTGTTGTCTTGATGACTTGTTTGTCGAACCAGGGGAATTGACCTCTGAACAACGATTTTGGCAAACATTCAAAATTGAGCAGGCACCAAACAGTCAAAACCCCACTACCATGTCTCATGACACGCAACAGCCACCATCCGAACCCCCTCAGTCTAATCTATCCGAAGTATCAGATGACATTGATAACCAGGGCTCTCAAACCTTCACCCCTTATTATGATAACGAACATGACACTAGTGAAGGAGAATACTGGATAGAGTCCGATGTCGAGTTGGATGATGATAACCTCATCTACAACGTCAACGCATCCATTTGTATGCTATCGGCATCCTCACCCGAATTCACTAGCCTTGACGATGGCATTTCCTTAGTCTATCCTGAACTAGTCGATTGGGACCAACAAGGACCGCCAGTTCTGGACACATTCCAAAATGATGAAGCCATTGCTGAATTCATGGGATTACGTGAAGGCATACCAAGTGGCGATCACAAATCAGGATTTGCTATTGATCTAGACTGCACGGCATACTTCGGTGAGATGGTTCAGTCCTCTAGTCGCAAAAGTAAAAATAAAGTAAAAAATGAAACGTCTCTAGGTGAAAACCGAAAGGCACCTCTTGACGGTAAAATAGTAAAAACAAAGGACGTATCTGCGGGTGAAAACCTCTCGGAGGCGCCCAAAGATGGAGGACTGGACTTTCTCCCCGTGCAACAGGAGAGATCGGCCATGCTTGTTGAGGACACCATAGAGGATAACATTTCGACTCCAGAAGACCCCAAGATGGTCCTATTTGCGGCATCATTGACTGATGAAGAGAAACCGGAATTTCATAAATTCTTTGCAGAACGGAAAATAAACTTTGCATGGTCCTACACCGACATGCCAGGATTGGACCCCAAACTGGTTCTACATCATCTGCCACTAGTACCCAATGCTAAACCAGTCAAGCAGAAGTTGCGCAAAATGCACCCACAAGTTGCTCTATTGGTTAAGGCAGAGTTAAAGAAATTACTGGATGTCGGATTCATAAGGTCTATAGATTATGCTGAATGGATTTCCAACCTAGTACCGGTGACAAAGCCAAATGGACTAATTCGGGTATGTACAGATTTCCGGGACCTAAACAAAGCATGTCCAAAGGATGACTTTCCTTTGCCCAACATTGACATCATAGTCGATTTAACTGCAGGACACGAGATGCTATCCCTTATGGATGGTTTCTCTGGTTATAATCAAATCCGCATTGCTCCTGAGGACCAACACAAAACAGCATTTACTTGCCCATGGGGTACATACTGTTGGAACGTCATGCCTTTCGGTCTCAAAAATGCAGGTGCCACATACCAAAGGGCTATGACTACGATCTTCCATGATATGATGCACAATATAATGGAAGACTATGTAGATGACTTATTGGCCAAATCAACAACAAGGAAAGATCATTTGAAGGTACTTGACAAAATTTTCAAGAGACTAGAAGAGTACAAGGTTCGGTTGAACCCTAAGAAATGTGTTTTTGGGGTCACGTCAGGTAAGCTATTGGGGTACATAGTTTCCCGAAGAGGCATAGAGGTCGATCCGGCCAAGGTTAAAGCAATCATAGACATGCCTCCACCCAGAGGGATCAGTGAACTCAGAACCCTACAAGGCAGAGTGCAATCTATTCACCGCTTCATAGCTCAATTGGCAGATAAGTGCCACCCATTCCAGTATTTGTTACGCAAAGGTGTCCCCTTTGTATGGACAGATAAATGTCAACAGGCCTTCCAGCAAATTAAAGATTACCTGCTATCACCGCCAGTCCTCATGTCGCCTATTCATGGAAAGCCATTAATTCTATACATCTCAACCACTAGTTCAGCACTGGGGGCATTACTGGCTCAAAATGATCATGAAGGGAAAGAAAGAGCAGTCTACTACATCAGCCGCACACTGATCGGTTACGAGCTGAATTACACATACATTGAACGTGCATGCCTCGCAGTTGTCTTTGCAGCCCAAAAACTAAGGCATTACATGCTCAATCATCAGACACAACTAGTTGCCAAAATTGACCCATTGAAATACCTATTAAGTCGAGCAGCGTTAACAGGCCAATTGGCAAAATGGGTCATGATCCTAAGTGAGTATGACATACAGTATGTTGAACGCAAGGCGATAAAAGGGCAAGTAATAGCAGATCAACTGGCAGATGCGCCAATGCAAGCCTCTCATCCATTGGTAACTGACTTTCCTGATGAATCCATTTTTCACACGGAACCAGCAACACCATGGAAACTGTATTTTGATGGGTCCCACACTGGTCATGGCTCAGGGGCTGGAATCTTGTTCATCACACCACAAGGGGATTCAATTCCTAAGTCATTTTGAATTGCTTTCCCTTGCACAAACAACATTGCCGAATACGAAGCACTAGTTACAGGTCTCAAGCTGGCAATCAAATGGAAAATTTAGACATTGCTTGTATTCGGGGATTCCCAGCTAGTAATCAAAACAAGAATGGGTGACTATGAAACAAAGGGATGAGAAGCTGCTTCCTACAAGAGGATGGTGGACATTCCCAACATACCCAACCTGTCTTTGAACAAACCCCGCAAGTACGCATCAGCAGCAGACGCAATGGCTACTATCAATTCTCTCTTGGACATCCCTAAAAATGTGTCACAATTTGAGTTCCTAGTAGAACAGTTACTGATACCAGCATATGATATCCCAGAGTCAGAAATGGTTTGTGAACTTGTTTGTCCCAACTCTTCTTGGTATCAGGACATTTATGACTATTCAAGACCCCACACCCTTCCATCGAACCTATCCAATAACCAAAGGAAGTCCTTCATTAGAAAATCTGCAAGGTATGCCATTATTAGCGACACCCTATACCGCCGTAGTTTCGATAGTACCCTCCTTAGATGTCTTGACACCGATGAAGCATGTACGACCTTACGAGAAGTACACGACGGTATATGCGGATCTCATTCGAGTGGTCCTACTCTGGCTAAGAAACTAACGAGACTTGGATATTATTGGCCGACAATGGAAACAGATGCAATAGAATATGTCAGAACCTGTCGCAAGTGTCAGATCCATAGTGATTTGGTCCATGCCCCAGCACAGGAACTTCGGCCAATCACTTCTCCGTGGCCCTTCGCTCAATGGGGACTCGACCTCGTGGGTAAGATCCATCCAACCTCCTCCAACGGCCATAAATTCATTATCACCGCCACTGAGTATTTCACAAAGTGGATCGAAGCCATTCCATTGACATACATTACAGGCAAACAAATATCAACGTTTATCCTCAATTACATCATTTGCCGGTATGGCCTCCCACAGTCCATCATCACTGACAACGGACGTCCGTTCAAAAACCAAGACGTACGTGAGTTATGTGAGCGATTCCATATCCAACACCACTTTTCATCCCCATACTATCCCCAAGGAAACGGCCAAGCTGAGGCGTCGAATAAAACCATTATCAAGATCCTTAAAAAGACTGTCAATGACGCTGGCCGTGATTGGCACATACAACTTAACCCTGCTCTGTGGGCTTACCGAACTAGCATTCGTACGCCTACAGGAGCTACCCCATTCGCCCTGGTTTTTGGCGCGGAAGCCATCTTACCCATTGAGGTCGAAATTCCTTCACTACGGGTCTCTTTGAAGGGTCTAGCTAATGAAGAGGAATATCGACAATCACGCTTGCACGAGCTGGAAATGCTGGACGAAAGAAGACAAAACTCGCTGAATCACCTCCAGGCATATCAAAACCGCCTTTGTCGCAGCTACAATAAAAAGGTCATGGTCAGAAAGTTCAATATTGGCGACCTGGTTCTCATGCAGAACCCTAAGAACCAAGCAGACAGAGAAAAGCCAGGCAAGTTTGAACCAAACTGGTTGGGTCCATATATCATCATATCTTCTTTTGGTTCTGGAGCATATCAACTGGCAACTCCAGATGGGGAACAATTGACTGAACCCATCAATAGTTTACACCTCCGAAAGTTCTACGCATAGCATCAGAGGACAAAGCTGGAGGACCTTAAAATACAAAAAAATTGAAAAATGGAAAAAAATCGTCACCTTGATGAAAACCTGGCAAACAGGCGTCTTGGTGACACCAAAAAAATCAAAAAATCACAAAAACAGTAAAAAGAAAAATAATTCGTCCAATTGTGAAAACCTGGCAAACAGGCGCTTTGGACAAGTACCATGGTGAAAACTTGGCAAACAGGCGCCATGCGTAATCAATCATTGCTCCGCCATCTATTGTCGCTTGGTCTAAACTTGGCTTAGGATGAAAGCTATCTTCGCCATTATTCCGCAAGTCACCATCACATCCTACTCTACCTGTCCTAGTGGATGAACGATTGACATCAAGTCCTGACGACTATTTGTCCAGTAACTCAACAGCATCCTATCTGTATCCCTTGCAAATGGCTAAGTCTTAAACCTAACTGGGGGCACAATGTTTATCATGCGACTGCAATGGATGACACGTGAGATCAAACACATCGTAAAATGTCCTGAAAAAAGACAAAAACATCATAAAATGTCCTGAAAAAAGACAACAACATCATAAAATGTCCTGAAAAAAGACAAAAACATCATAAAATGTCCTGAAAAAAGACAAAAACATCGCAAAATGTCCTGAAAAAAGACAAAAAAAATCATAAAACGTCCTGAAGAAAACCAAACAAAACAGTCGACCACGCAAGGCACACAAGTGCACTGTCATCTCTAGTCCAAGTCAATCAAGTCAATAAGTCCATGTCATTGTCCGAACTACGTTGTCTCTGCGCATTTGCTATGTAGGCAAGACTCATACGTGAGTCCCCGAGACATTAGGTCAGTCCTATTAGGTTTGTCAAAATAAATCATGGCATAATCTTTGCTCATCAAGACAATGTCATTTGATCGTGTCGAACTACGAGGTCTCTGAGTGTATGACGTAGGCAAGGCCATCTATCGATGATCCCCCGAGGCCGCACTAGGTCAGTCCATTAGGGTTCATGACACTAAAATGGCACACACGTCAAAAATATTCAATCAATCTTCAGATAGGAAAACGCCTGAAACAAAGTAAAGCAATCCTTTACTCAACATGACACTCGCATCATGACAACATCGGCATCTAATCAAACACAAGTCAACCTCGGTTACAACAAGTCAACCTCAGTCAAACATAAGTCAAAGCAAGTCAAATCATTATAACCGGTCAAACTGTCAAATTTTGGTTAGTCTTCAGATGAGTCCTTCTGAAAGATAACCTCTGTCATTTACGCCTTAGGATGTGTCCTTCCTAGGCATCGTCATCGTCATTTCGGCCTTTCGAGCGATCCTCTTGACATCTAAGGATCACTCTTCCTGACACTAGCATTCTTCAGATGAGTCCTTCTGAAGAACCAACTCTGTCCTTTATGCTTTAGGATGTGTCCTTCCTAAGCATCGTCATTATTTTGAGGGATCCCTAACGACCATTAGGGATCAAATCCTCCCGGCATTCGGCATCATTCAGGATGTGTCCTTCCTGAATTCACCAAGTCTCGACATTTTCAAGGTCATCAAAACTTTAAACAATCAGACATCTTGACATCGTCAAACATGACAATGGCTACCCAGATGCACTTGACAAACACTTGGCAACTGTCTTTTCATCTCTTATCATGTTATTAGTTTTTCAGCGAGATCCCACTAAGCAGGATTTAGAGAAGCAGCGATGTAGCATGACAATTGACACGCATGACTACTAGCTTCTCAATGAGATCCTAATCTTGGGATTTAGAAAAGCAACGACATATCATGATAGAGACTTTATTTTTGTAATTTGGCAATCATGTCACTAGTTTCTCAAGGATGTCCTGGAAACAGGATTTAGAGAAGCAACGACGTTTCATGATCTGTCATTTGTCTTTTTCTTCTTGTGGTTGATGATGACAACAAGACGGGGGCAAGCACGCTCATAGTATGAGTCATACTCATCCTTGTCTGTGACTGTTTTGTCTTGGGTAATGGTACGGCCTTGCACACCTGGATCTACGTCATATCTTGGTGTTTGTTGACCATTACAACAAGTTTGCCCAATGATGATTAAAGAGCAACGAATATTAAAAGTCCTATAGTAAGGTTTTGAAGGATTTGTATCTTCTCATAGGTCTCATATCTTCTCCTCTTTGGTCTGGTCATCTTCTCTCGTCAGTCCCACCATCTTCTCTCGTCCATCCTGCGATGATATCCTGTGTCATTCAAAAACAAACGCAAGTGCATACATGATATATCCATTGCATTAGGTCCATACATACATATCCATGGCACTAAATAGTATCATACATGGCATTACATCATATACATAATCACAAACATGGCATTAACATAATCATCATCATTGCATCTTTTACATAAAGGTATCATGCACACCATTAACATAAGCATATGAATAGTGCATCATCATGGCATCAACAAACAAATCACCACATAGACATCATAGTACATAAATGGCATCATAAATTAAGCATCATATATCATACACACATAATGCATAGAACATCACATAACACATATAGGTCGCATCAAAACTGCATCATCATATAAATCTCATCTCAAAAATATGCAATGTCACAGGATAGAGTCAATGGATATCCCAAAAATGGAGCTCGCAGGCTCAACAATAAACATAATGTGTCCAAATACAAATATGCCCCTAGGGTAGGCTCTCATCATCCCCTCGGGGTGAAGAATGTGGTGGTGGCCGAGGCCCTGTCACTGGCTCTGAAACAATGGACGGTCCTGTAGTGCCCTGTGGCTGTGAGGATGAGGGAACTGTGAATGAGGGCATCATCTCAACAGTAGTAAACACCTGTGAGGTCACTGCTGCTGGACTCTGAAAAGCGGTAGGATTTGTCACTGGTGGCTGACCCTGTACTGA
>VDFB02379711.1:27095193-27136427 GCA_007258455.2 Sequoia sempervirens | reverse complement strand
CATTGTTTATCGCACAAAGGAAAATTGTGCTTGGAAAACCAATGGATAGAAATAACCTAGGCTAGCGAACAACAGGCCACAAGAGAAAACTTGATTATGTTAAGAATTTTATTCTGTTGCCATGCACGTACATTTCTACATGTACTTATTTAGTATGTATATTTCCAAACAACAAGTCCCTCTATATGCATCCAATCAATCACATTAGATTGTATTTTTTGGCATAGTTGTTAAGATAAAAATATTTATTTCAACAACGACCCATATGGAACACCCTCAAAATATAGAAAACTTGCAGTAACAAAGTGAATCAAATCCTGTGCCTCAAAAATGTGAATGATTAATGAATCAATATTGTATATATATATATATATATATATATGTATGTATGTATGTATTTGATAGTGAAGAAAGTGTTTTTGGATAACAATATAAATTGTATGATATTAAGTATTTGATTATGCATTTCAAAGAGTGGAATATAGCCAAATCTAGCGAACAACAGTTAGATTGTGTTGTGGATAACAACACTGTAAACTATTTAAATATATTGCAACCATTTACATATAACAAAATCCATAAATGAGACAATATTATATTTTGTTATGTGTAGATTTTTATGTAAACCAAAGTAGATGTAAGCAATGATGTACATCTGTATTCTTCCCAATGTTTATTGTTTTCTAAAAATTCTTATTTGTGTCAATCTTGACATGGCATACTTCAAATGTTATACTTCATATCAACTATTATATACAACATTGAAGACTTTTTTGCTAACTATTTGTTTTCCTTCATACTCTTGGTGTTTCTAGGGGAAAAAAGGAGGGATTTTAAAATTGAAGCAGTGAACTTGGAATAACAAATTGTAAGTTAAGTATTATTTGAATCATTGAAGCCCTTGTTATTATTAATCCTTTTCTGCCATATTGTTAATGCCTGTGTAAAAAAATTAAGTTCCCATGTGTTTTGAAGTCGTAGACCTTCTAGCCAGCCACCGGTGTTGCAGCTCTTCATTCCTAAAAGAGTAGATAGAGCAATGTCAGTAGTCTCTAGCTCTTCCAAGGCTAGTTAACAATCCTCTTGAGTAGCAGTCCTATAAGTGTGTCTATTGTTTAGTTTATTACTGCTGCCAATTATCTTGTCAGTTTCTCAAGTACACCAAACAAATAAAAAATACTTCTTTTGCATTAACAATTACTATGATATATGTTTTAACTTATTTATATTTGAACTATCTATCTTGTTTCCCCTTCAATTTATTGGCCATTTTGGAGTAACATAGATCTTAGAGGGGAAAATGTCTTAGTTTCCAAATGTGTCAATATTGTTGTTTCCTTTTAGAGTTGAGTCATAGTTATAAACATCTCATTACTACCACTATGCTGAGTTTAATTGCCTTGTAGGGTACAAATGTGAATCCAACCTTAACAAGAGATGCGCTATGCTTTATAGATGTTGGAGATGTTGTCCCATCTCCAGTCCTCCAATGAATGTCTTACCAAAAACTAGGAGGTGATCAAAGCCTAGTCGATCGGTACAAAGTCATCCTATTTGATGGAACCCACATGCAAATGGGAACTTTTCCTACAAAATACAATGACCTTTTGTTTATAGGAAAATTGAAAATAGGTTTGATTGTGTGCTTGAAAAACTATTTATCTACAAAGCTGCCATAATCGAGGTTTGATATAGTTTTGCCTTGCTCGTTCTTGTAGTTTCCTGCTTCCTTGTTTGTGGGGGCTGCTTTTAAAGTGTTTAATGTTTGCTTCATTCTAGGGAAATTGTCATACTATCCCTAGATGTGAAGATGATAGATTTCCAGCTAATTGGAAAACCTAAATATTTGTTTAGAGATCAAGAAGAACAAAAAGTTGGTTGTGAGTTGCCCTCCCCATCCAAACGAGCCTCCATCTTTGGAATTAATACATTGCCAAGGCAGCAAGATGCTCTTGCAAAAATCAGCCCTGTTAAAGGGTTGAATGTTTACCAAATCAAGTAGACAATAAAAGGTTGTGTAACAACAAAGAGGGATATGCACCATTATAGCAAGCAAAGGCGGGATGGGCAGGTATTCATCTTTGATATCATTGATGATGAGGGAACATAAATATGGATTACATGCTTTAATGAGATTGTAGACATGCATTATGATAAGGTTGAGGTGGGACATACTTATTATGTGTCAAAGGGATCCGTGAGACAAGTAGACATAAAAATTAATAAGTTAAATAGCCAGATGGAAATCATTCTGGATCAAAGTTCAATGTTAAAATGTTGTGATGATGAAGCCTTTGTGCCAGAGAAAGTATTTAATTTCACACCATTAAATAAAATTGCAAATTGCACTAATAATAGTTTAATTGCAATAGAATAAAATTATTAACATAATCTAGTTTTCTTTTTATGGTTTGTTGCTCGCTACCCTAGGTTTTTTTCACCCATTGGTTTGCCAATCATAATCTTTGTGTGCTTTGTGCAATCAACAATTCTTATATATGTGTCTCTTCAAAAAGTCTTAGACTTTCCTCGAAGGTTAGGCATACAGAAACATTTCACCGAATAACAAGCAATTGTATTGCTCACTTCAACTATGTAGACCTACCTTTTTATTTTGTTACAAACTGCAGGATACATATCAACAATTACAGTGCACTACAAATGAAACAAGATGATCTTCTCCAATAAAACTATTCATTATCAACATCATCAAAATTTGCTCTTCTTTACAGTAAGTGAATTGCTTCTCCTTTCCTCTTCACCTCTATGCATATAGAATTAGCACCCTCTCTCGATTCACTTCATTATCATTTTTTATATGTGACATTTAATTGTCCTATTACATATATTTTGCTTATAAATTATACAACCACCTATATTTCATGTTTTAGATATTGCTTGCCAATAAAGCATGTTCACAGTACCAAAGTTCATAGTTTGCTTCTATGTAGGTTTATCCCACTAAAACGATTTTAGATTACAACTACATTGTATTCGTATACAAGATGTAGTGCTCCCCAAAAATTCTAAATGGCTTTACGATTCCACATCTACATGTTGTATTTCCTTCACCTATATTCCATCTATATATAATGTAAACCTATGTATCCTTTTTTCCATTTGTCATTTCACAACTCCATGTAAAATTATTAAAAATGTATAACATTGATTTCCATTGAACAGATTCCCTCAGATTCTATAGCATTTCCTTCAACATTCACCAAAGTGGTGCATAATTAATGTTACTACTCGGGGATTTGGTCATAGCCAATGATGCTCTATAACGTGATATGCTAGGGTGTATAGCAGGATTCCTTTTTTGTGTCTAGACTCCAATCCATTGCATACACAAGGCAATTCTAGATTTTATTTACTTACTTTGTTCTACTGCAACTCCATTGCCTCTGATTTGTAATTAATTCTATAAGTATTTATATTTTGTCAGTTTTTTATTCCATACTAATCAAAACAATTATCCTTTGTAGGATTTTTCATGCGATTATATCTTATATTGAGTCATTGGCGGCCGAAAAATTGCTCTCACCATTGATCATAGTGGTGGACAATTTATTTTTCTTGCTCAGGGCTTTGGTGAGAGCACACGACGCTCCATGAGCCAATATGGTAGGGTGGAATTTAGGCCTTGTTTTGTTTTGGGCATAGTGTATTCTACCACACACACTGGAGGTATGGCTAAATTATAGTCACTCCATTCATCCCATTGCAATTAGAGAGCAAATTATCTATTATAAAATTTACAACTTTGATATATTTTGATTTACATATCGTCTATCAATAAAGCGTGATCACTACATTAGAATTCACACTTTGTATATACATAGGCTATATATGGTGTAACCTTTCCACTAAATTTTTTGCATAGGACTATAGCTATGAGTTTTACCTTCCCACTGCCTTGGCTGTAATGCAATAAAATAGTTAATATTGTGTGGCTCATTCTATTTTTTCATAATCACCATAGGGTATGTGCAGGATCATGATGGGCCAAAAAGTGGCAATATGATGGGTATGTGGCTGACAACTTTTTTTTACCCCAAATTGATTAAACGAAAAGGGTTTTTAAAGGAGATTCACATCTTTCCACCAATATAAATTATGCTTTACTTTGAATTTAATAAGTAATTATTATTCATTTTCTATTCAAATTATGACTCAAGTCCTGATTGATAGGCTAAGTGAAAAACATCTATAGCTTTCAAACAATATCACATTTTTTAAATCCAAAACATGTGTCATATTCTATGCTTCACATACTATAGGATTAAAAAAATAAAAATTGAATTTCATGAAGTTTTGACTAAGTTAAGGTAGTCAGACATACGAGTTTTTATTATTTTTTAAAAGTTGTAATAAAAAATTCATAATTAATTATTTACTTGGAAAAAAATTATAAAAGAATATGCATCACATCGGGACATGAGTCCTCTACTTATATCTCAAATATTATAAGAAAATATTATCATTTTATTATGGTTAGGGTGGTCAAACAGACACCTACTTCTTATTTTTTCCTTGAAATTTAAGTACTATTGCATTGAAATTTCAAATTTTCACCAAATAGTTTTTTTTTTTAAAACAAACCTAGTAGTTTAGAAACTACATTCAATTTGCTAAAGATTCTATTCTTACATATTTTTGAAATAATATAGATAACTTATTCAAATTTTTATGTCAAGTTGCCTAACTCTGATTTTTCTGAATTTTTTGCCACGTAAAGGCCTATTTTTTCCATGATGATCTTGCACATACCCCACAGTAAACTTCACACTTTTTTGTTATTCTTGCAGACCATATTCCAGCCACAATGCAGTGTTTGATGAACTAATCTATTACAAAAAACCTTTCAAAATAATGATAGTGACTGGAAAATTAGTGACAACGGTCAAATAGACAATCATATCCTCATGTACGCTATATTGATTGTAATAAGAAATATTCATTTCACCATTGATGAGAGTGGTGGGCAATGTATATTCTTGCTTGGGCGTTTGGTGAGAGCCGATGAGGCTCCATGACCCAATATGGTAGGGTGGAGAGCAAACCTTATTGCGTTGAGTATTATTTTATAGTTTTTATGTACAAATTGCTATCTTTCTCACATAGGATTCACAAAAAAATTCAAATGTTTTAGGTTGTGGTTACAATGTACTAAAATAGTTCATCGTATATACTTTATGTTAGCTTGCATTGGACATTGTTGATAATTGATATCTTGCTTAAGTTATATCGTTCCATAGAGGAGGCTAGGAGAATAGAGTGGTTGTACAGGAGGCTAGCGAAATGTCATCAGCATTGATTGTTGTATGATTTCTATGTAGTGGTGATCGTGCAAGTAACATCTATTTTAAAGTCCTTGAAAAAAAAATGAATGTCTGTGCAGTTATTGATAATGTATTTTTGGGTGTCATTCTCTGGGTTTATGTTGTTGTTGAAGGTAGCTGTGGAGGCTAGCGAAACAACATCAACATTAATTGTTGTATGGTTTCCACATAGTGGTGATGGTGCAAGTAACATATGTTTTAAATTCCCTGACATACAAAAAAAATTCTTGTCTAGTTATCAATAGTGTATTGTTTGGTTTCATTGTCTAGGTTTTTGTTGTTGTTGAAGGTAGTTGTCAGTGAGCATGGCAAGCTTCTGTGGAGGTGCAAGTGCGTTCATTAGCTATGCAATATAGATGTGAAGGTGGTTAGATGTTATCTTGTGTTCTTTGCATGCATTCATGGTTGCAAAAGTTGCGGGTTCTGAGAAATTTGTGTTCATTTTTTACAGGCGGTGGAGAAAGAACAGAGGGAAGAGATAGCAAGCAGGTAGAGATGTAATTGAAGGAAGAATGAAGAGGTGTATAATTTTTATTCTTCTGCCCCCATCATCTACTTGATCTTAGTTAGTTCTATAATCTCTTCATATTCACAATTGCTCCAGAGAACATGCTTCTCCTTTAGGAGAGAGAGTTCAAGAAGTGGGATGTTGTATTCTAGTATACATGATAAATAGATGAATGAGCTTTAAAAAAAATGTGAAGATGAAGAGATTATAAGACTGGCTAAGATAATGGGAACATTGATTTCAATATTCATCATAGTAGTGGCCACCCAATATTAGAGAGCAGGCCTTGTTTTTTTCTATTCCATTTTATATTTGCTACGTGTGCAACTGAATTGCTCACTTGAACAATATTGTTCATTGGCATCATCATTAAAAGTTGTTGTACTTTACGGTAAGTAATTGCAATGGTCTGCTGATAGCCGATGACGCTTCATGATCCAAAATGGTAGGGTGGAGAGCATGACACCATTTGTGTCTCCAGACCTCAACGCATTGCAACCAGAAGGTTTGGCCTTTACAGTAAAATTTTTGCATAGGAACATGGGTATCAGTTTTGAGCTTTATATCGTGATGGCTATAATGGAATAAAATAGTTAATTTTATGTAGTTCATTCTATTTTTGCATAATCAACATACTAAACTTCACACTTTTTTGTTATTTTTGTAGACCATATTCCAGCCATATGTAGTTTTTGATGGACTAATTTCTTACAAACAACCTTTCACAATAATGATAGTGGCTGGAAAATTAGTAACAATGGTCAATTACACAATCAGATCCTAGTGTACTCTATATTGATTGTAATAAGAAATATTCATTTCACCACTTATCAGAGTGGTGGGCAATGTATATTCTTGCTCGGGGGTTTGGTGAGAGCCCATGAGGCTCCATGACCCAAAATGGTAGGGTGGAGAGCAGGCCTTATTGTGTTGAGTTTTATTTTATATTTTTTATGTACAAATTGCTATCTTTTTGACATAGGATTCATAAAAAAATCATATGCTTTAGGTTATGCTTACAACATAGTGAGCTAGTTGATCTTATACACTTTATGTTAGATTCCATTAGGAATTTTTTATTATTGTTCTCTTGCCTAAGCTATAGAGTTCAATTATTGAGAAGGTGCTATCAAAAAGGCTATGTTGTTTCAATTTTTGATAGGGTTGTGTTGAGTTGTTGTCAATTCCCTCTTGCTCTCCCTTTATGCTTTGCATTTTGTGCTTAAATTTTTAAATTACCTCGCCGATCATCTGATTGCTCTTCTCCCTTGGGAGAGATAGTTCAAGAACTTGGGTGTTAATATTCTAGTTTATATGGTAAACAGATGGACGACCTTTGCAAATCAAGTTCAACCAACTGTGAAGATGAAGTGATTGTAATTGTGGTTATGAATCAACATCCCAGTTCTTGAATTATATTTTCCAAGGGAGAAGATCTAATGACGCTCTCTGAGCCAATATCGTAGGGTGGAGAGAAGACCTACTTTTGTATGTCCAGACTTCAATCTATTCCCTACATAAGGTATGCCTAGATTTTATTTACTTATTGTGTTCTACTGCAACTGTATTGCATCATCTTTGTAATTAATTAGATAAGTCTTTATATTTTTTGATTTATTTATTGTATACCAATGGTGTGTGTTTATCACACTAACACTTTTTTGTTATTCTTGCAGACCATGCTCCAACAATAAAACAGTGTTTCATAAACTAATGTGTTACAAACAACCTTCCCGAATAATGATAGTGACTGCAAAATCAGCAACAATGGTCAAATAGACAATCATATCCTAATGTACTCTATATTGATTGTAATACACAATATTCATTTCACCACTAATCATAGTGGTGGCCAATCTATATTCTTGCTCGGGGGTTTGGTGAGGGTCCATGAGGCTCCATGACCCAATATGGTAGGGTGGAGAGCAGGCCTCATTGTGTTGACTTTTACTTTATATTTTGTATGTACAGATCGCTATCTTTCTAACGTAGGAATAAAAAAAAAATCATATGTTTAAGCTTATGGTTATAATGGACTAAAATATTTGATCTTATACCCTTTATGTTAGATTGCATTGGGAATTGTTGATTATTCTTCTCTTGCTTATACTCTACATCACACAAATAATTAATTTTTTTAAACCAAAATTTGTCTACGGTACTTTGTTACTAGCTATGAAAAGATCCTTAGTTTGTATCATTAAGAATTGATGCAGTTTCCAAATTATGGGGTGTCCTTATATAATCATCAATTTAACTAATAGTAGGCCACAATTATTATTTCCCATTTAAATACACATTAGTAATGTCATCAATTATTTAGACATTCAACCTTATCCATAATAATATTATATTTTGATTAACTAATGAAGCTTAATGATATTGATATTATTTTTAGATTGTTTTAACTATAATTGATGTAGGGTTCTTTGTTACTAGCTATGAAAAGATCGTTAGTTTGTATCATAAAGAATTGATGCAATGGCTAAATTATGGGGTGGGCTTATATAATGATGAATTCAACTAATTTTATGTCAACATTATTATTTCCCAACTAATTGCGCATTAGTAATGTCATCAATTTAGACATTGAATCCTATCCATAATAATATTATATTTTGATTAACTAATAAAACTTAATGATATTGGTATTAATTAATGAAATCATTTCAAATTTAATAATAATATTTTTCTTTAATAAAAAACTTAACTACATAATATTATTTACCCCACCAAACCAATCACCGATAATAATGATGTTATCACCAAATAATTAATTGAATGTTAATACAATTGTTCTTCAACCAAACCTCTATATGTGTATATATATATTATACAAAGTTACTTATTCGCCAACTATTGCTTAAAAAATTTATCCTTTATATACATATCCTCCTTTCAACCCATTAGGGTTAACACCCTCCTTCAATCCCCATTATAATTTAAAATAAAATAATGATGCTAAACCGTAAGGTAAAAATGGGATACAATATTGTTCCCACTCAATCACTTTAATTATCGCCCATAATATATCTAGCAAACCATTGTATTTTTTGTTGGATTCCCTAATGTGTAACTATATTATCTACATCTGCATATAGCTACTATGCCCACTCATGTCATTCACATTTGAATGTTTTCCAAAGAGACTGCTTGCACATCACTTGCCTTTCATGTCACTCTCTGCCTATCGGCTCATTGTTGTGTGTTACTACATGGAACTGCTAGTATAATGTATTGTAATATAATATTATATAATATAATTAATATAGATAAAATTCAATTTTATGAATATTTATGTAATAACAATTTTTCTGTGTTGCCAAAATTTTCTCTCAACACGGTCTTTGAAAATCAATTTTCCTGTCTCAGCATGGATGATCCTCTTGAAGGAATCATTATCTTTGACTTCATTGGGATGATTAATGGTTGTTCATGCCATACTCATCATGGATCAAGCATTGCTCAGAAGTCCATTCCCTACCCTAATCCGGTTCGCAGGTCGCTTAGTTTTTGACCCAATTTGCATCCAAACACTCCATATCCCAACTCCATTCATACGGTGATTATTTCTTAATGGATCTCCCCTTCATCCCCACCACAGTTAGCTTTAAATTCTCTTAAGGGGAGAGAAATCCAAATCTCTCATCTGTGATTCCAAAGTTACTCTCCTAGTTTTCATGGAGGACTTAAAAGATAAAATTTTAGAATGCAAAGATTCTAATACCACTCATGACTTAATTGAAAGATTTAATCTATTGTGGTTTGCTCTTCCAAATAAACACAAATGAATTAGTGATGACTAGATTCCTCCATTGTAAGGCTCCTTGTTTTTTATCATCAGAAAGATTGAGATGCAATCCTCTATGGAAAACTTTGGATTTGGGATCAGGATGTCCTCATGCTCAAACCATGGCATCCTAATTTTTATCCATCAACTAAATCTTTCATCATTAAACTTGTGTGGATTTGTCTTCCAATCTTACCACTTCAATTTTAGTTCAATGTATTCTTCGAGGCTATCAACAATACTCTTGGTTGTTTCTTGGTAGTTGATCATGCCACTATATATTTCACATAGACTACTTTTGCATGCATTCTTGAAGATCTTGATACTTCAAAGATCTTCTTGTAGAAATTACCTTTAAATTTCTTGAATGTAGTTGGTCTTAGACATTGGACTATGAAGGTTTTCCTTTATAGAGTTGTCAATGTTTCACCATTGTACATATTACCGATGAATTCCCCCATTTTAAACTTAACAATGGCTCCCAAGCCATGTGGTAGAGATGCCTTACCACAAGATTATACAGTGGATGGTCCTCTGAGAAATCTCCCTCCAAATATGGTCAAACAAAAAGTAGATTCTTCGAATGAATCTTCAATTCTTGAGTTGTCCTCAAAGGCACCCCTTTTAGATATAAGTGAGACTATATGCCTTGATGAAAGTGAGAAATCACAATTGATTGAACCTTGTTATCCAACAAAAGTGACTTTTACTCTCGTGGAGTGCCACAAGTTTGAAACAAAAGCTCAATCTTCTTTATCCCCCTTGAAGTGGAAAGTGGTGAAAAGGAAAAAAAAAAAAAAATTAGAAAAATGTTGTGATCCATAAGATGATTGTGGAATCTAATTTCAAAACTAGTATTAACTAGTAGTCGCATGCACAACATGCAACAATCAGCTGATAGGGGTCCTCATGAGAGGTAGATCACAAAGTGAATTTGAAATCTAAGGAAAGATATGTGTGCAGTAAATGATATCATCTCTACTTTTTTCTGAGCATTGTAGAATGTTTGCACTTGTTAATTGTTAAGTGACGAGCAATGTAGTGAAGATTAAAATCATTTGTGTATATTAGGAGATTGTTTTTGCATTTCAATATCAATTATTGCTCAGTGGAAGTTGATTGTAGGAATGCAAAATTCATTATTTATAATGTATTCATTACTTCCAATCTCAATTAATTAATTATTAGTTATTTTAATAAATAATATTAGGAGAATGATTTTTGAATAAAAATTTTCATAGTAAATCACATTTTTGGCATTCAATACAATTTAAATTTGTAAATTACTAGTTTTGTTGGTGAATATTTTGATGTAGGAGTTAATCAAGACTAAAATCCATAGAGTATATTTTAATAGAGAAAGATATTAGAAAGGAATAATTAGATGGATAATATGAATATGGCTTATGTAGAAATTGTTTTACATATGTACACTTATTTCAAATATTATACACTGTTGTAAACTCTATATTATAGTGCACTTCTTTATTGTTATGTGAGAAGCAGTGCACCAAAGATTAGAAAGCATTTTCGTATATGAGGATATTGTTTTCTTGTGCTTCCATATCAGTTATTTTTAGTTGGAAGCCAATTTTGGGAATGTAAAATAGAACCGCAGGTTGTTTTCATTTTTTACAATGTATCCATTATTTGCATTTCAATTAATTAATTATCAAAGATTTTAATAAGTAATATTAGGAAAATGATTTTTAAATAAATTTTTTATTTATAAATCACATTTTCTCAATTGAATACAATTGAAATTTGTAAAGTATTATTTTTCTTAATAATAATAATTTTTGTCCAAAATTTAAGGTATTATAATCAATTTTTGATTCACTAAAATGGGAATATGTTTTTTGTGTTCCAGAATCAGGTTTACCAATTACAAAGTGGCTATGAAATTGTAGATTATGTGTTATCTTCCTAAGATCAAATTAACAAGAATGGTTTTGAGAAAGTGATTCGTTTAATATAGTTATGTGTTTTGGAAAAGTGATTCCAATAGTTTAGTTATAATGGTGATTAGAAACGGGTTTTACAAAAAGTGAAGATGTTGGAAGTAGTATCAACTCGACAATTTAGGGATTTGAATGACATGTATACTTTGTGAAGGTATTTGAATTGAATTAGAAGTTACACATTGTTTGGAGGGAAGATCGAAAATATGTCACCAAATGTATAAAATAATTTGTGTAGACATAGATATATATATATATATATATGTAAGAAAAAATGTATGCTGTTAAATGTAGAACTACAAAAACTACGCTTGTTTTTCTTCCTTATGGAAAAAATAATAGTAAATCTATACAATAGTTTGTGCATATACATATATGTATGTAACAAATAAATGACTGATGTGAAATGGGAAAGCAGAAGACCCGTGCTCATTTTCTACCTTGCCATATTGGCATCATGGAGTTGCATGGACTCTAGCCAAACCCTTGAGCAAGACAAGTATTGAACATCCATGAGAGATGCTATGGTGTTTCATCATACATCATACAGTAGGAATCCTGGGAAACTCTATTGTTTGCATATATAATATATGATATTGTTGTCTTAACTTGGTTTTCACATCTATTTCCATGCTTAAACCTAGTTCCTACAAACAGAATAGAAAGCTTTGTTAGTGGATAACCAAGGGAAATAAAAAATGAAGGATAAAGAGAAAGTATAGGGGTAAAATTAATATATACATTGTGAGCCTAAAAATAGTGAATAATTTTTGCAATTGTTTAACCAAGGCTATCTATTGAAAATGAGAAAGTATGAAAAAATAATAGTGAGTGTATAGAAGAATTTGTGCATATACATATATGTATGTAACAAAAAATAAATGATGTGAAATGGGAAACCACAAAACCTATGCTCATTTTTCACCCTTCCATATTGGCATCATGGAGCCGTATGGGCTCTAGCCAAACCCACGAGAAGGAGGAGTATGAAATGTCCACGAGAGATGTTGAGGAGTTTCATTATACACTGTACAACAGGAATCTTGGGTGAACTCTGTTGTTTCCATATATAATATCTGATATTGTTGTGTTCTCTTTGGTGTGAGACCTTGAAACCAAAAGCGTAACTTGATTTTCAAATCCCTTTGCATGCTTAAACGTAGTTCCTGCAAACACAAAACAAAGGTATGTTAGTGCACAACCAAGGGAAATAAAAAAGGGAGGATAAAAAGTGAGAATAGGGGTAAAATTAATATATACAATGTGAGCCTGAAAATAGTGAATAATTTATGCAATTAGATAAACAAAGTTGTCTATTGACAATGAGAAAGTGTCATACTTACATACAATGTTGATTGTGTCTAACAAGGATGAGCTGCATTGAACTCAGCCATAGGAGCATTGAAGAATTTGAAATAGAGAGTCTACAATACACTAGTTTTCTTGAATGCATATTGAAATTTCTGTAGGAATCTAAACAAAATAATATACATATAAAATAAAAGAGGCTAGCAATTGTCTTCTATTAACATGTTTCATGATATTGTTGTGCCCTCATTTGTTTAACTATTAATAACATTTCATGATATTGTTTTCCACTCATTTATTTGAAGCTACCTCTAACAGAGTAGTCTATTGTTCTTCTAACAAGATTTTGTTTTTAATCTTTAAAATTCTATAATCTTTAACATGGTTAATTTGTTTGGATGGAATATGCTATCATTAAGATGTATTGCTTTATATATAAATAAATATATACATGTGTACATATGGATATATATACCTTCTTATTTGTGTTTTTCCAAATTTCTAGACAAAGGCAAAAGCCAACCCACCTAAGTAAAAAAATTAGGTAAGGTCAATGGAATATCTCAAAGACTCTTACCATAGATCACATGATAGTAGAAAATAGAGAAATTGTAGAGCAACTATTAGGAAAACACTTAGGGATCACAAGTGATAGATGGTGGGAAATCCACATTCAATTGTTTGATAGAAGACAAGCAACCTAACTAAAGCAAACAATGACAAATGTAGTGCATAGTACAAAGTTTATGTTTAGCTATTTTATGTGTTGAAAAATGATCCTAAAATAATGTAATTTAATCAATATGGGAGAGAACAAAAGATATAAACAATAAATTAATCATTTATGTAAACTACTCATGCAAAAAGATTTACCAATTTTGCATCTCAATAGTTTGAGCACCCTCCAAGGTGGTTTAAAACGGAGCAAAATGCAATGAATTTAATAGTACCCTGTTATGAAAGCAACAACACAATGGTTCTTTTGACAGTAGAACTTCATCAAACTACACTCTCCCACACACCAGCATTCACTATTGCATTTGCTTCATCCACCACCATTGTGCAACAAGAGGATGCATGCCAGCACATAGAGTATATATTTCTGAAAGCAATACAGAGGAAGGTGAAAATAGTAAAATGGTGAATAGATGATTGTATACATCAACATTTTACATATAGATATACACATACATATACATATACATATACATATACATACATATACATATACATATACATACACATACACATATATATACATATACATACATGTATGTATACATATAAATATACATATACATAAAAATATACATATATATATATATAAATATACATATACATATACCTACAAACATACTTTTCACCCTTTGTTTACCAATTGTAGTTATCTTTGTGTAGCATTGGCATTATACTCATCACTGTTGATGGTGTTTTCTGCACAGCAACAACTCAGATAGAATGCAATATTCTATCTCTCTTGAAAGGTTATTTCCAACAATAAATCACTGAAAATCACCCCAAGGTCTCTCGGGTGTTAGGTCATAACAATGCATAAAACAACTCAGATAAAATGTGAAATTGCTGGTAATCACAATCGGACCTTACTACAAGCAAACTGAACCCTCTCAATTTATCGAGATCTAACTGAATAATAAAGAAATTGCAAAAGATAAGGATGCAAGGAAGTAACAAAATCTAAACTATTGCAGGGACAAGCAATGCAAATGACAAATATCTGGAATGGACCTATCTCAAATAACCAATTCCAGTTCGACCCGCAAGGCAATCTTACAAGAACAGTGCAATATTCTGAGGAATACAGATTTTCAAATCATAGACTTGCATCTACAACCGAACTTAAGCACATTTGAATATACGGTCCAGGTTGACTTCACCAGCCTACTACAATCAGATAGTTACTGGGAGTATAGACCAGAGATAGCTACCAACATTCCAAATATGAAATCACATACACCATTTATCCAACTAAACTGATATATTTCTAACTTTAAAACTCTAGATCTTCAAGCAATGTAAAAGATAGAACAAAAGAACCATGCAAGATGAGATAACACAAAGGATTTCACCAGGAATAACCACAATGCCTTCAATTGTATTAATCACCAAATGCTGCAACAATTCAACTGTTCTGAATATGGTATTTGCTTCAAGAAATTCTAAAAAACTCTAACTATTTCTCTTGCTAATCTCTATTACTGTCTTGCTAATGTCTACAACAAATTTCTGAACTAAACTCCTACAATGAGGCAAAAAATGCCAACTTATACCAAAATTCTCCCCAAAACATGTCGGCCCAGCCAAACATTTTACAAAATAATAAAAATCGCCAAAATAGGTCGGCCAAGGAAACAAACTAAGGCACACATTTAATTCCATCATCCAAGTCGGCCAAGGCACAGTCCCCAAGGAAGTCCGGTCCAATGCATGCCCTATGATAATAGGGAAGCACAAATCTCGAGGTTAACACTAACTGCTACTCCCTTTGTCTTTCCTCTGCGCTGGTGACCCTTGGACCTTCGAGAATATCCCCTCCAGCTCAGCAATAGGTGGCAATGGCAAAACCTTGAGCCAACATTTAATCGCATCAATTCCTTAATTGGATCGCTCAATGGTTTTCTTCCAGTCCTCCTTGCTGGCCATGTACCTGTCCTTAATGGGCTCATAAACATGGTCCTAGACCAGTTTCCCATCATCATCCAGCTGATCCGGAATTAGCTTCACATTATACTGTCTGATTGCCTCCACAGGCAGCCGGGAATACCTTTTCTTTCTTGCATCCAGGTCATCCTTGATGTTGACCCAGTAGTCCTCCAAATCCTCTTTATGCCTAAATTCCCGGGTAGCTCTCTTCTGTGCCTCTCCGGTTATGTCAAAGTTCATTCTCTTTGAATGGAAAGAGAATCCATATGCGGCTAGCTCCTCACCTACAGTGTGAGCTGATTGGATGGACGGGCACACTTCCCCCACGCCAATCCCAAGAGGGAAGTCACTTCCAAAGCCAGTCTTATGCTTCTCCCTCTTCACCACTGCATCGAACTCACAAATTTGTCTTACGACCTCCAGGAGCACTATGTGGTCAGTGGGATACCTAGGCAATCTGTAGGGTGCAACAGGGCATCCATCAATCCGGAGATAAGTGAAAGTGGGGAACTGGATGAACCAAGCCCCGTAATTCTTAATCAATCATTTGGCCCCATCAGACAATCTGATATATTCCGCATTCTGAAGGGTCCGGGTAATGTGCATTGTAAATGCATCATTAGCCCTCCTATAATCTCCATGTCCCAAATGTAGTTTCGGATAGACCTCGTAGATGATGTCTTGTCCAATGGTTCCTGTCGGAGTCAGTCCCTTGTAAGGATAGGAGATGGCCAATACATATATGATGTAGGAGGACATGGTGAACTTCTTTGACTCCAGGACATTCCTCAGTTGTTTGTCAATTTCCGCACTGATGAGACCTGCCCAGTGATAATTTATCCCTTGGCCCATCTTGGTGATCATGGACCATCCAATTTTCCAATACTCCGGCAGTTTTAAGTCCGGCCACCCTGCTCAACAGTGTAATAGCATCATAGATATCCGGCCTGAACTTCACCCTGTGCAACTGTTTAGGCAACTTGGAGTGGTGGGATTTTGGCTTCTCCAGCCATGAATTAATGATCTGTTGAGCCTTAACTGGCTCGTTCTCATAGTATGTTGGAGCTGTGTCAATGTTTAAGGCACAGACCGAAGGAAGATCCGGCATGCTGAAGGCTCGGGCAATGGATGCTGGACTGAAATTGGCCAAGACTCGTCCCTCGGTGATGACCACCATCTGCGTATCAAAAGCGTACTGCCTAGCACACTCCAAGATCAACTCGTAGCACTGGACTGCTGGAGGGAATCCTGCCACATGCACCAACCCTGAATTCATCATTCCTTGCCTCAAAGGTGACTGGTCCTTCTCAGCTGTTCTTTGTTTGAATTCCTCATAGCGCCAGGCACCGACGTTGGTATCGGACACATCAGCCCACATGGAGGATATCTTGCTCTCTGGAACCTGAATTTTCATGTCCAATCTTAACCTTTCTGTCTCAGAAACTGAAGATGCCCCAACACCACCTTTGGACTTCCCAGCAGTAGCCTTGCTTGATTCGGCCTGCACATTCAAGAATCATCATTAGAATTCAATTATTAAGCTCGTATCAATCAAAAGGGTTAGCACACATCATATAAAACCACTAAAATCCATTGCTATTTTCCAGTCTTTCGGGATCCGGAGAAATCAAATAATCTAGGAAAATCGTGTAAACTGGGAAAATACCGTCGAGGCAAAATTTCAGAGAAATCCGACCCAGACGGATTCCTGCTGCCAAAGCACTATTAGCCATATAAATCATTAATACGCTCGGAAAATCAAAAGATAATTGTTAATTTTACTCATTGGCAACAAGAAATAAGCATGAATGATCATTCCATCAATCCTATCATCGAAATATACAAAAGAATGCAACCAGACAGGAAATTCAGAAAAATCCAGATGGAACGGATTTTCGCGGACAGCATAAAATGCACCGGAAATTAACTCTGTCCGCGGAATAAGCCCAAACCGGGAAAATCCGGGAGCAAGGAAATTCTGCGACAGGCTCGGAAACCCGAAAAACGGCAAAACGTACACCAAAACCCAAGCGACCACGGGATCTCCACTACCTGATCTCAAATGATCTTAAAACCTACGATAATCAACAATCTCGAGTATGCAAAGGATTCCAACTCCCACAAGCCCTCAAAGGAGAAATCCTCGTGCTAAAACGATGACGGCCTAAATCAAATAACCACCCTTTCTGCCATTAAAACTAGAGCAAGCTTTCAGGTTAAAAATATCGGTTCATGATTTACCTAAAAGCCCTCTAATCCTTAAGGGACAGGGAAGCCAACACAACGCAGGGCGAAAATCACTCAAGCACAAGATAAAACCCTCGTTCTAGCTAAAACGCTGAGGAAACCCTAAATCCGCATGGTAACACATCTCGCGCCCAAAACAAACAAGGAGTCCGATCCAGAACACCGTCCCAAGGACCCATACACAATCAGAAAGACAAACAAAGCTCATAGGGCACGGGAGATAGGTTCAATAGTAAAAACGGGTCCAACCCCGACCGTATAAATATGAAAATAAAACCAAAACAAGGGCCGACCCCAAATTCAACAATACCCAATACAAGGAAACCCCAAATCATCACACAAGCAAAGGGAGGAGCAACGAATACATACCATGGATCAAAGCGAGTGGAAACCGAACTCAGAAAATCGACCACGCAGCAAACACGTTCAAGCACAAAGATATCGGTGGCAACGCTCAAACAATCCTCGCGCGAACAAACCCAAGATCAATTCTCAAAGCTCAATTGAAAGTTCTTGAATCGCCAGGGCAAATCAAGGAAGCAATCGAAGTTGGAATGAATCAGAAAATGCCCTAAATTCGCCCTTATACCCATCTGAGCCAAGGTACCTCAGCCATTAATGCGCGATAAGACCCTTCTGACAAGTTCGGAAACCCGAGCCCCAAATGGAATTTCAAAGAATCCCAGAATGCGCGGAGACACGGATCCTGCGGAAATGCAGAAGCCGGAGAAATCAGGAAGATTGGGATTTTGACAGAATCCGGGAAAATCCGATTGGACCGAAAAATCCCGAAGTCAGGAAGAAACCCAGAATCGGAGAATCCGGCAAGAGACGGACAAGGAACCAGGGCCGAAAAAATCCGCCAAAGGCGGAAAATTCCGGATCCAGGTGAAAACCCGGATTTGGCCCAAAACTCAATTTCAATCAATTGCAACCCCAAGGCAAGGGTAAAGCCAGCAAGACCAACATGTCAAGACCCTAAAATGATAAATCCAACAAAATCAAAGGTCAAAGACATCAAAAGAGAGGGTACCCACTCCCAGTGGGGCGTGTGTGCAAAAACTGCACAACAAATGGCGACTCTGCTGGGGAAATGCTCCTGAGCATTTTGATGACAAACTGGAATCAAGATCCCAGAATTTCTGGTTTCAACTCAGATACCTAGCCACCACCCTAAGTTAAAGCAAAGAAACTCCCAGCCATGCAGACATTCCTATATCAGGGTCTAAGTGTGTGCACATGCATATATTACCTACCTTCACTTGCAAAAGAACTAGACTCGGTATGAACAGGCTACGTAAAAATTCTGACCCTAAAAGTAACCTGGATAGAGCCTCGCTGCCAGTCGGGTGTCCATAGCCCCGACGAGGTTATCGCTGTGATCCTCCTGAACATAGCTCTACTGCCAGCCAGGCGTCTATAGCCCCGGTAGAGATATTCAGATCCCCCTGATGAGTTGAATTCAAACCTCAAGATTTTCAATATATATATATATATATTTTTATTTTTTTTTACTCAACTTATTCAACCTGTGAACAGTGAAGTTCACACTCAGGACTGAGAACCAAAGTGGCACTAGAGCAGAAAAAGATTTTTCACCTATCCAGACCCCGTAAGGACCTTTTACAACTTCAGGAATGTTTAAAGATTAAAGGTATAAGACCCCCAATATATTCCTATTCAGATGGACCAGAAAACCTTCGCCTTACCTCAAGGACAAATGACAAAGGCAACATAATCCATACCATAACATTCTGGAAAAATGATCAAAGTTTGTAAGGGAAATATCAGGAACATCGGACCTGCTATGCCACCATTATCATACAGATGCACCCACAATCCCAAAAGGAGATTGGACCAAAAGCAAGAGCAACGCAAAGAAAAACAAACAAACCAAAGCAAACCTACTCTAACCAAACAAAACCAGCAAAGTAGAAAGGGAAACCTATCCTAACCAAACAAGCGAAACAAACAAAGAAAGCAACCTAACTAACTATTTATAGGGCAAAGAGCTGAGAACAGCTCAAGACTGGAAATAATGTTTAAGATACTGCCCATTAACAGGCAGTGGTATGTCCTCTCCCGTGAGAGTCCTCAAGCGGAAGGCATTATCTCCCAGAATTTCGGCGATCTGGTAAGGACCAAGCCACAATTTATCAAATTTTCCATGGCTCCCTTTCTGATCATGTGGCTTATCCCAATACAGGACAAGGTCAGAAATCCGGAAAGCCTTAACTTTGGCTCTCCTGTCAAACCATCGCTTGACTACCCCCTGGTGTTTGGCAAATTTTTCTAGGGCATCATCCCGTTTTTCTTCAAGGTGCAACAATTCAGCTAATCTTGCTTCCCTTCTATCCCCTTCATCATAGAACTAGTTGATAAACTATAGAGTGGGGATTTTAAGTTGGATAGGGAAAACTGGTTCCAGACCGTACACTAAATGATAAAGAGAGGTACCAATGGAGGACTTAACCCGAGTACGATCTGCCCAAAGAGCAAACCGAAGTTGGGTATGCCAGTCCTTTGGGTTTCTCTCTAACAGTTTTCGGATGACAGTCAACAGGTTCTTATTGGAAGATTCAGCTAGACCATTCCCCTAGGGATAATAATTAGATGCAAACTTGACAACAATGCCATGATCAAAAGCCCAGTTTGAGAACTTCAAAGATGCAAAGGCAGGACCATTATCACACACAACAGCAACAGGACATTCAAACCGATTAAGAATGGCAGATTCTAGGAAATCAATTACTACCTCTGTTGTACACTGCCTACAAGAAAATTCTTCAGTCCACCTTGTAAAGTAATCAGTAATGGTAAGGATATACCTGTGCCCAGCAGAAGATGGTGGATTGATGGGGCCTATGAAATCCATACCCCATTGAGCAAAAGGTTTTACCTCAATAACAGACTGGAGCGGAAGTGCTGTACACCTTTCCCGTGTCGCTGCAGTCTGACAAATGTGACAGGTTCGGACATGATGATGAACATCTTTGATTAGGGTAGGCCAGTAGTATCCCGCCCTCAAAATCTGATTTGCAGTAGCGATGGCAGAACCATGACCAATGCCGTATTTTTTGTGAAACTCATTTATTACCCTTTCAGCTTCCTGTTTTCCAAGGCACCTCAAGTAAATACCTTAATGATTCTTCTTGTATAGGACGGCCCCTTTCAGCATGAAACCATCACTTTTCAATCTCAAGGCTCGCCTCTGTACTGCATTTAAGTGACCAGGAGCTCGCTGATTCAACAAATAATAAACTATATCATTATACCAGCCATCTGGGGAAACCTCTTCAACGTCATAGTTACAGACAGACAATTCAGGGCCTATCTCTGCCATGGTCTGGGTGAGTCCCTGTCCTCTTACCAGCTTCATGGGCTGGATCTCAATGTCATACTCCTGTAGCATAGTCACCCATTTAGCTCTGCGCTCCCCTAACTCATTCTGCATCAGCAATAACTTAACTATGGAATCAGGAACAATTGCAAACACCTTGTTTCTGAGGATATAGTGCCCGAATTTCTTTACTGTTCGGACAAGGGCATATGCTTGCTTCTCTACACATGGATATTTCAGCTCAGCATCCTTCAATGGTGCACTCATGAAAGCGATGGGGTGCTCATTCCCCTCATTAGACTTTTGTGTCAGCATTCCAGCACATGAATGGTCTGAAGCAAAGGAATAGATATAGAATGGTTTACTATAATCTGGACTCACCAACACTGGAGCATCAGCAATAGCTCTTTTAATCTCTGCAAAGGACTCCTTCGCTTCTGTAGTCCACTCGACCTTGGCATCTTGTTTTAACATAGCATTTAATGGCTTCACAATCTCAGCAAACCCAGTGATGAATTTCCTGACAAAATTAATCTTACCAAAGAAAGATTTCATCTCTTTCTTACTGGCAGGTGGCTGAATTTTCAAGATGGCCTCTACTCTTTCTGGATCTATGGCAATGCCTTTCTCTGATATCACATGTCCTAACAGTTTACCTTCTGTAACCCCAAAAATACACTTCTTGGGATTCAAAGAGATGCCAAATTCTCCGCACTTCTGGAATACTTTACGCAAGTCTGCGATGTGATCTCCTTTTTTTTTGGAGAAAACAGTCAGATCATCCATATAAATGATAATGCACTTTCCTATGATGTCCTTGAAAGCGATATCCATAGCTCGTTGAAACGTGGCCCCTGCATTGATAAGCCCAAATGGCATCCTTCTGTAGGCGAAGGTTCCCCACTTAGTTGTAAAAGCAGTCTTATGTCTGTCCTCATACTGGACCATCACCTGATTATATCCTGAATAGCCGTCCAAAAAGGACATCATCTGCGATCCGTTAACCACCTGTAACACCTCATCCAAAGAGGGAACTGGATAATTATCTTTCTCTGATGACCTATTCAGATTTATGAAGTCCACACAGAGCCTAATTTCACCATTCTTCTTTCTCACGGGCACTAGATTTGCCACCCATGTTGAATGCCTGACAGGGAATATAATCCTGGCAAACAGCAATTTCTGAGCTTCCTTCTGTATGAGGGGCTCCAGCAGTGCATTGATAGGTCTCTGCCTCTGTCTAAAAGGCTTAGCACCTGGCTTGAGAGGTATAGTGTGAGTTATGATGGATGTATCATAAGTCTTCAAGTCTTCATAACCCCAGGCCACTATGTCTGGAAAGTCGTATAGGGCTCTGATTATTCCCTGTCTTTCTTCAGGAGTATAAACCTTACCAATGAAAACATTCTTCACATCATCTTCAGTGCCCACATTGTGAGTGTCACACTGCCCGCTGATAGACTCTTTCTTAGATTCATGTTCTTGGTCTCTGATTCTGTCCATATCGAAAATTCTCTCTAGCTGTACCATTCCCCTTGGAATAGTATTGGACTTCAAGTTCAGCACACCTTCTAGGTCCAATTCTGCTTCTTGAGGTTCTGTTTCATCAATGATCTGTGAAGCAAAAATATCCATGTTTGTGATAAAGTCAAGGATATGTTTATCATCCTCAAACACCTGAAAATTAGTCATGTTGTCAGGGACTGATGGGACAGGAGTTAATTCAACAGTAAACTTCTTCAATCCTGATAGGGATAGGGGCTGCAAAGTACTGGCCGCTTGAGCTAGAGAATCAGCAGTTTGATTCTTTTTCCTTGGGATCAATTGGATATTAAAAGCGTCGAATCCCTCAATGAGGTCCCACACCCTATGTCTATAGTTGGTCATTCTCCTGTCGTGGCACACATACTGCTTTCTTACTTGTTTGACCACTAATTCTGAGTCACCAAATACTTGCAAGACCTTGACCTTTTTCTTGAGTGCCATAAGGAGTCCATGAATTAAAGCTTCATATTCAGCCACATTATTTGTACAATGAAATTGGAGCCTATGAGCTGCAAAGAAACTCTTACCTTTTGGACTTATCAACTCAAATCCAGCTCCAGCCCCCTGCTTGGACTTAGATCCATCAAACTTGAGAGTCCAGTATTCCGTAGTGGTGGTCTTCTTCATTCTGTCTTTTGGTTTATCGGTATTAGAGGCTCCCTCAGCCACAGCAGGTTCCTGATTTTCACACTTTACTTGCGGATTCTGCTCATCTGTGCTAACCACCCGAGATGGATTCATGCCCTTTTTCACTTCTTCCACTGCTGTCTGGCACAAGCAGCACTCCAACTCTGAATGGGAAGCATTGTGAACTCTGCACCAATTTGGCAAGAGTAACTCCTTAAAGCTTGTCTTCCTTCCCAAGTGAGTTTGATTCTCCACACATTGCTTAATGAAATCCTGGAAATTATCCAGTAAGCTAATCTGTCTATCCTCAGGTTCTTCTTCTTCTTCAACTGATTCTGTCAGGACTTCAACTGGCATCGTATGCAACATCAGTACCTCCTCTACATCTAATTCTTCATATGGGGTTGATAGCAAGTAATTTCCCATTCCAGCTTCTGATATGAGAACCTCGGTTGAAGTCTTTTGGTATTCTCTTATCATATACTTCATTCTAGGCTCCCTCTCAATCCTTATCTGATTGGGCACTCCCTTCCAGGGAAGCCACATATGAGAGTGATCAGTGGACACATACCCATTCAGGGCCTTAGTGAAATCTCTTCCTAAAATTAAACCATATGCATCAGGAATGTCAGCTACCTGAATGTTAATAACCTGTTGGATTCTAGGATCAGAAGCTATCTGCATATGAATCATGTTTAGTTCCCCTACCACTCACTTCGATTTTTTCCAACTGAGTGACCTTCTTCTGGGAATCAGCAGGTGTAATTTCCAGAGCCCTACAAACTCCGAGAGGTATCACATTAGTAGAAGCACCAGAATCTAACAGACAATTATGAAGGTTCTTACCAAAGATTCTGACAGAGATCAGAAATGGAGGGGTCTCTGTCTTCCCTTGAAACAAAGTGGGCTGAATATCCATCTGGGCCACTTGAGTTCTGTCATTTTCTTTTCCTCTATCTCCAGGGGGTGGATTGGTCTTATTCTGTGTCTGACTTTGTGTGTTCACAGGCTGAAAACTGGAAGTCTGGCTGACATGCTCACCAGAAGGCTTGTCCAATGTTTTTGAACTTGCATCATAAGTACCTAAGACGACTTTCCTAATTGCAGGAAACCTTAACAACTCAAATGCGGAAAGGTTTACCTTTAGTTTCTTGAATTCTTCTGCAACATATGAAGCCATCTGCTCTTCACTCATATCAGTAGAGACTTCCTTGGACAGTTCCTCTGGCTTATCCTTACTTGCTTGAACAGTCCTTTCCTTCTGTGGTTCTGCTTGAGCTTGTCTATCTTTCGAAAGGTATTGCTTGGAAACCTGTGGATAAGACAGATTGTTGCTCGCATTAGGATCTGGAGGAGTACTGAAGTTGTTGGGAGGAATGGAGGTAGTGAAAGGCCCTCCAGGTGGTGGACGCCTGTGAGGCATATCCCGCAATCCTTGTCTCTGGAACATCTGTACTTCTTCAACATAAGCTTCATCCTGATCCAAGGGGCCATTGTCATTCATCTCTCCTTCATTAAACGGCTGAGCCACTTCATCTCCATTACAAATCTGATCTGTTTCATCTTTCTAGGAATCAGGTTCTTCTGGTACATTTTCGTTACTGGCTGGAAAAGGAGCATGGTTCAATACCAACACAGGGGAATCATATGAATTGGAAGGAACAATTTCCTGCCCATTTACATTATTCTCTACCTCATACTGAAAGATAGAAGCCGCAGTCTGGAACTCCGGACATTCCAATTCCAAATGCTGACTCATTTTATGGAGTCTGCACCATCCTGATAGGGCTGCTTCTGTGAGATACACACCAGTAGGAGGTTTGTCCTGACTGACTGGCTGGTTCGCAGATTGATTGACGATCTGATTTGTAGGCTAATCCAATGGGGTGGGAACTCCTCCATTATTAGGCCCTGTATTCCAAGTTCTATTTTGTCCTTGTGATGGCCTTTTATCAAATCCTAACCCACTTCCTTGGACCCTATCAAAGTTTTGCCTCCTATCATTGTTGAAACCTCTATCCTGGTTGTAACCTCTGTCATTATAAAATCCTCTGTCATTGCGTTGTCCCCTGTCAAAATTCTGCCCTTGCGAGAACTCTCTATTCTGATTAGACTGCATCCCCTTTTGAATAGCTTGTAGTTGGCTATTCTGATTTCTCAAGTAAGTTACTTCTAGATTTAACTTCTTTATTTGTTCAGCCATTTCATCAATCCTATCCTTATTCAGGTCTCAGTAGGGAGGCTGGTTTGGGTTACTCAGAGGTTGGACAGGCACTGTGGCAGATCCCAAAGACTGATGCAATACCTCAAAATTTTGTAAGTAAGCAGGGAAGCCATTCGGTTGGGACTGGTATACAGGCTGATTTATCTGTTGTTGTGGGAAGTTCGCCATAGGAGAAATCTGGTTCATGGGGTGACCAAGGTGTGGTACCATCGACAATTGGGGAACCAGATTCATAATAGGGGTATGATTGGTGAGAGCCTGATTTACTGCCTGAATCTGGTTGGGATGGACAACTGGTCCCAGAGAAGGCAATGGCCCAGTCAAGTGCTGTCTCAAATCTGTACTAAGCTTGACAGCCTCTGTGTAAGCATCAGCCAAGGTACCTGGAGGGTTTGGTCTCCATTTCAGAAAAGTTGCTGTCAAGCTATCTAGAGCTTCATAATAGACCCCCAGGGCAGTACCATCATCTAAAACATACGGGTCTTGTAATCTGGTGAACGCACGATGGAACCTATTATTGAAACTGGCTATGGGTTCATTAACCTCTCTCTTGACCTTGATGAATTGTAAGTATAACTCATTGGCATTGATGGGTATTCGGAACTTCTGCAAAAAAACCTTTTCAAGGTCTCTCCAATTTTGAATCGAACTAGCAGGGAGATGGTTGTACCAGTAAAAGGCTTCTTCTCCTAGTGAATAAGGGAACAACCTACAGGCAACATCCTCATGGACAATTCCTCTATCTTTAAGGCAAGTTTGGAAAATTCTTATGTGTTCTTCCGCAGTTCTGTTTGGGTCATTGGCATGGAATTTTGAACAGAAATGCTCAAGATTCTTAGGCATTACATTATAAACACCGAAGGACAAAGGTGATGGATTATTAGCGAGGAAATTCATGGGTAAGAGCGGGGGTGGAGGTTGTGGTTGGTTAACGGCAGGCTGAGGCTGTTGGATGGGGACGGCTTCAGGGATAGGTATAGCCTCTACCTCAGGATGTGAAGACGCAGATGATGTTGGTGAAGGGATAGGAAGTCATGATTCTCCCCTATATGAAGATGTGGATGACGTTGGTGATGGAGCGGACGATGATGATTCTCCTCTCCCTCTAGTCCTCCTTGACCTATTGGGAAACTGAAGTTCCTCTAAATCTTCTTCTCTGGCGGTAGATCTGGTATTTCTCCTAAATCTCTCTAGAGAGATGGCATTCAAGAAACGATCCAGTGTGCTCATTCAGACCCTCCTTCTAGCGCCAATCTGTTGATGGTGTTTTCTGCACAGCAACAACTCAGATAGAATGCAATATTCTATCTCTCTTGAAAGGTTACTTCCAACAATAAGTCACTGAAAATCACCCCAAGGTCTCTCGGGTGTTAGGTCATAACAATGCATAAAACAACTCAGATAAAATGTGAAATTGCTGGTAATCACAATCGGACCTTACTACAAGCAAACGAAACCCTCTCAATTTATCAGATCTGACAATATGATGATCTTGAATCCTAAATCTAACTAAATAATAAAGAAATTGCAAAAGATAGGGATGCAAGGAAGTAACAAAATCTAAACTATTGCAGGGACAAGCAATGCAAATGACAAATATCTGGAATGGACCTATCTCAAATAACCAATTCCTGTTCGACCCACAAGGCAATCTTATAAGAACAGTGCAATCTTCTAAGGAATACATATTTTCAAATCATAGACTTGCATCTACAACCGAACTTAAGCACATTTGAATATACGGTCCAGGTTGACTTCACCAGCCTACTACAATCAGATAGTTACTGGGAGTATAGACCAGAGATAGCTACCAACATTCCAAATATGAAATCACATACACCATTTATCCAACTAAACTGATATATTTCTAACTTTAAAACCCTAGATCTTCAAGCAATGTAAAAGATAGAACAAAAGAACCATGCAAGATGAGATAACACAAAGGATTTCACCAGGAATAACCACAATGCCTTCAATTGTATTAATCACCAAATGCTGCAACAATTCAACTGTTCTGAATATGGTATTTGCTTCAAGAAATTCTAAAAAACTCTAACTATTGCTCCTGCTAATCTCTATTATTGTCTTGCTAATGTCTACAACAAATTTATGAACTGAACTCCTACAATGAGGCAAAAAATGCCAACTTATACCAAAATTCTCCCCGAAACATGTCGGCCCAGCCAAACATTTTACAAAATAATAAAAACCGCCAAAATAGGTCGGCCAAGGAAACAAACTAAGGCACACATTTAATGCCATCATCCAAGTCGGCCAAGGCACAGTCCCCAAGGAAGTCCGGTCCAATGCATGCCCTATGATAATAGGGAAGCACAAATCTCGAGGTTAACACTAAGTGCTGCTCCCTTTGTCTTTCCTCTGCACTGGTGACCCTTGGACCTTCGAGAATATCCCCTCCAGCTCAGCAATATGTGGCAATGGCAAAACCTTGAGCCGACATTTAATCGCATCAATTCCTTCATTGGATCGCTCAATGGTTTTCTTCCAGTCCTCCTTGCTGGCCATGTACCTATCCTTAATGGGCTCATAAACATGGTCCTGGACCAGTTTCCCATCATCATCTAGCTGATATGGAATCAGCTTCACATTATACTGTCTGATTGCCTCCACAGACAGCCGGGAATACCTTTTCTTTCTTGCATCCAGGTCATCCTTGATGTTGACCCAGTAGTCCTCCAAATCCTCTTTATGCCTAAATTCCCGGGTAGCTCTCTTCTGTGCCTCTCCGGTTATGTCAAAGTTCATTCTCTTTGAATGGAAAGAGAATCCATACGCGGCTAGCTCCTCACCTGCAGTGTGAGCTGATTGGATGGATGGGCACACTTCCCCCACGCCAATCCCAAGAGGGAAGTCACTTCCAAAGCCAGTCTTATGCTTCTCCCTCTTCACCACTGCATCAAACTCACAAATTTGTCTTACGACCTCCAGGAGCACTATGTGGTCAGTGGGATACCTAGGCAATCTGTAGGGTGCAACAGGGCATCCGTCAATCCGGAGATAAGTGAAAGTGGGGAACTGGATGAACCAAGCCCCGTAATTCTTAATCAATCCTTTGGCCCCATCAGACAATCTGATATGTTCCACATTCTGAAGGGTCCGGGTAATGTGCATTGTAAATGCATCATTAGCCCTCCTATAATCTTCGTGTCCCAAATGTAGTTCCGGATAGACCTCGTAGATGATGTCTTGTCCAATGGTTCCTGCCGGAGTCAGTCCCTTGTAAGGATAGGAGATGGCCAGTACATATATGATGTAGGAGGACATGGTGAACTTCTTTGACTCCAGGACATTCCTCAGTTGTTTGTCAATTTCCACACTGATGAGACCTACCCAGTGATAATTTGTCCCTTGGCCCATCTTGGTGATCACATGGACCATCCAATTTTCCAATACTCCAGCAGTTTTAAGTCCGGCCACCCTGCTCAACAGTGTAATAGCATCATAGATATCCGGCCTGAACTTCACCCTATGCAACTGTTTAGGCAACTTGGAGTGGTGGGATTTTGGCTTCTCCAGCCATGAATTAATGATCTGTTGAGCCTTAACTGGCTCGTTCTCATAGTATGTTCGAGCTATGTCAATGTTTAAGGCACAGGCCGAAGGAAGATCCGGCATGCTGAAGGCCCGGGCAATGGATGCTGGACTGAAATTGGCCAAGACTTGTCCCTCGGTGCTGACCACCATCTGCGTATCAAAAGCGTACTGCCTAGCACACTCCAAGATCAACTCGTAGCACTAGACTGCTGGAGGGAATCCTGCCACATGCACCAACCCCGAATTCATCATTCCTTGCCTCAAAGGTGATTGGTCCTTCTCAGCTGTTCTTTGTTTGAATTCCTCATAGCGCCAGGCACCGACGTTGGTATCGGACACATCAGCCCACACGGAGGATATCTTGCTCTCTAGAACCTGACTTTTCATGTCCAATCTTAACCTTTCTGTCTCAGAAACTGAAGATGCCCCGGCACCACCTTTGGACTTCCTAGCAGTAGCCATGCTTGATTCGGCCTGCACATTCAAGAATGATCATTAGAATTCAATTATTAAGCTCGTATCAATCAAAAGGGTTAGCACACATCATATAAAACCACTAAAATCCATTGCTATTTGCCAGTCTTTCAGGATCTGGAGAAATCAAATAATCTGGGAAAATCGTGTAAACTGGGAAAATACCGTCGGGGCGGAATTTCAGAGAAATCTGACCCAGACGGATTCCTGCTGCCAAAGCACTATTAGCCATATAAATCATTAATACACTCAGAAAATCAAAAGATAATCATTAATTTTACTCATTGGCAACAAGAAATAAGCATGAATGATCATTCCATGAATCCTATCATCGAAATATACAAAAGAATGCAACCAGACAGGAAATCCGAAAAAATCCGGATGGAACGGATTTTTGTGGACAGCATAAAATGCACTGGAAATTAACTCTGTCCACGGAATAAGCCCAAACTGGGAAAATCCGGGAGCAAGGAAATTCCGCGACAGGCTCAGAAACCTAAAAAACGGCAAAACGTACACCAAAACTCAAGCGACCATGGGATCTCCACTACCTGATCTCAAATGATCTTAAAACCTACGATAATCAACAATCTCGAGTATGCAAAGGATTCCAACTCCCACAAGCCCTCAAAGGAGAAATCCTCGTGCTAAAACGATGACGCCCTAAATCGAATAACCACCCTTTCCGCCATTAAAACCAGAGCAAGCTTTCAGGTTAAAAATATCGGTTCATGATTTACCTAAAAGCCCTCTAATCCTTAAGGGACAGGGAAGCCAACACAACGCGGGGCGAAAATCACTCAAGCACAAGATAAAACCCTCATTCTAGCCGAAACGCCGAGGAAACCCTAAATCCGCATGGTAACACATCTCGCGCCCAAAACAAACAAGGAGTCTGATCCAGAATGTCGTCCCAAGGACCCATACGCAATCAGAAAGACAAACAAAGCTCATAGGGCATGGGAGATAGGTTCAATAGTAAAAACGGGTCCAACCCCGACTGTATAAATATGAAAATAAAACCAAAACAAGGGCCGACCCCAAATTCAACAATACCCAATACAAGGAAACCCCAAATCATCACGCAAGCAAAGGGAGGAGCAACGAATACATACCATGGATCAAAGCGAGCGGAAACCGAACTCAGAAAATCGACCACGCAGCAAACACGTTCAAGCACAAAGATATTGGTGGCAACGCTCAAACAATCCTCGCGCGAACAAACCCAAGATCAATTCTCAAAGCTCAATTGAAAGTTCTTGAATCGCCAGGGCAAATCAAGGAAGCAATCGAAGTTGGAATGAATCAGAAAATGCCCTAAATTTTCCCTTATACCCGTCTGAGCCAAGGTACCTCAGCCATTAATGCGCGATAAGACCCTTCTGACAAGTCCAGAAACCTGAGCCCCAAATGGAATTTCAGAGAATCCCAGAATGCGCGGAGACACGGATCCCGCGGAAATGCAGAAGCCGAAGAAATCAGGAAGATCGGGATTTTGACAGAATCCTGGAAAATCCGATTGGACCAGAAAATCCTGAAGTCAGGAAGAAACTCAGAATCGGAGAATCCGGCAAGAGACGGACAAGGAACCAGGGCCGAAAAAATTCGCCAAAGGCGGAAAATCCCGGATCCAGGTGAAAACCCGGATTTGGCCCAAAACTCAATTTCAATCAATTGCAACCCCAAGGCAAGGGCAAAGCCAGCAAGACCAACATGTCAAGACCCTAAAATGATAAATCCAACAAAATCAAAGGTCAAAGACATCAAAAGAGAGGGTCCCCACTCCCAGTGGGGCGTGTGTGCAAAAACTGCACAACAATCACCATATGACCATTCGGCAAGAATAAGTAGAGAATCAGAAGTATGAACAATTAATAAATCATTTATGCAAAATACCCATGTGAAACATACATATATATGTATGTAAGCATACATACATATATATATATACATATACATATATTTGTATACATGTATACACATACATATACATATATACATGTATACTTGTTTGAAGTATCTATTGCGATTCTCGACATTCTAGCTATGTGGAAGGTTTTCCAATGCTTGGGGGGCCGTCGGCCAGTGGGGAGGGAACCATTTTTATTTTTTTTTGTGTGGCGACATAGGCATTCACAATTACATGGGTTGGTGGCAGTGGAGAATGTTGTCTTTTTGGGGGAGGTGAATGGTAAATGTTAAACGTGGACCTTTGAAAATGTGTGGGTTGGTGGTGGTGGAGGTGATCTCCTCGAAAGGCGAAAGGTGAATGGTAAGTTCTTGCTCGGTTGATGGTTAATGCATTCTTTGGTTGTTGTACGATGGAGGTGGATGAAGTAAATGCATACGGAAGAAGTAAGTGTGATATTGAATGCATATATGCATATACATAGATATATAGATGTTGACATAGATATGTATATCCATACATATTACATATATAGATATACAAACATATATAGAGACGTGTATATATATTAAGTTAGTTTCATGAAGGTAAAGCCATATTCTTTATAGAATCTCTTCGTATCTATCCAATTTATTTGTTAGAAGTTCTCAATAGGATTTTTGTTAGCCCAAGTGCAAATAAGAGTGTGGAGAAATACCAGTAAAGCCTCTTTGATTAGTCAAAAAAGTATAGTTAGGGTTAGTAATTTTTCGCTGTTGAGTGTTATTCTAAAACCTCTTTTACAATTTCTCTATTTGTCAATAATATTTATGGCCATTGGATGGAAAATGTTATCATTCAGATATATTATTGTATATATAGATAAATAGATACATGTGTACATATGGATATATATATATGCTTATTTGTATTTTCCAAAATGTCTAAATAGAGGCAAAATTGAACCCATATATGTATTTAAGGATTTCAATTTTTGTTGTTCTATATTCCATTTTTTCTATTACAAAAGATGAGCCAACAAGTAGCAATATATACAAATGCTTGCATAGAGGCATTTATATTTGTTTATTTTTTGTTATTTGTTTGAAGTTTCCAATGGGGATTTTGTCAGCCAAGCCTTGAATAGTATTTGTTGTGTAATAGGTGTGTTACAATTGCTTTGTTTCTCTATAATATTGAATTCCACCGAATGTAGCTCAAATTTTGTGTGTAATGTGTGAGGAATACACATATATATACATATATATATATACACAAATCTGTACATATATTTCTATTTATATACATGTATACATCCATACATATTTATATACATCTATACATATATATACATATACACACACACATATATAACTGTTTATACATCTGTATATATATGTATATATGCATAAAAACATGCATGTATATTTTACTAACATTTCTATTACAATTTCCCTATTTCTCTATAATACTCAATACCAGATGATGCAATTGTTGTTATAGAATGACTCAATTTTTTCATAGACTAAAAAGAAAATGTGCAAAGAGCAGTTGTGGTGCTGGTTTCATAGCAGACGATTGTCAATAGACAGCTTCGTTTATCTAATTGCATAAATTGACTATTTTTAGGCTCACATTATATATATATTAATTTTACCCGTATACTCACTCTTTATCCTTCCTTTTTTATTTGTGGCAATGTAGCTCAAATTTTCAATGAAGCTTGTGGGGTAATACTGATTTTTGCATGGGTGCTTTGCATAGATGATTAATGTATTGTTAATGTCTTGTTGTTTTATGTTTCTATCTTTTGCGTTATACCCATTTTCGAGACTTGGAAGAGATTATAAGTCTTTGGTAGTGGAGAGACTATAGTGAAATCTTCTTTCTTTTGTAAAAAAAAATATGGATAGGGTTACAATTTTTTTGTTGTTGATTGGTATTCTAATACCTCTTTAACAATTTCTCAATTTCTCTATTTCACCAGCTTGTGTTGTGGTAGAAGATGCCACAGACTTAATCTACTAGTTTTTTTTGTGGTGATGTGGACCTTAGTAATTACATGGGTTGGTGTTGATGGAGAATGTTGTCCTCAATACAGGGAAGTGGATTGGCAAGTGTTTGTTGCCATGAGGACCAATGGGTCATGTCATTGCATGATGCTGGTAGGTGAACTAAATGCAATATTAAAATTCCTCCATGCTCATAAATTTATGCATATATACATATCCATACACATGTATATATAATATATATATACATATATATACATACATACATACATACATACATACATACATGTATATATATACATATTTACACATGTATATACATATGTCATATGCAGGAAACACTACAATGACTCTTTCGACAATGCAACTTAGCAAATACATTTTATTCCCTTACAAAGAAAAATAAGAACAAAAAATTATAGTTCGTTATAGGAAGCTTTGAATAGATGATGTGAAAAGAGTATTATGCAACATACACACACACACACACACATATATATGTATACAGGTATATACATGTGTATAAATATGTATATATGCATAAATACATGTATGTATGTTTTACTAAGAGGTGTGTTACAATTTCCCTATTTCTTTATAATACTTAATATCTTCTTGCTGTATGTTTTTGTCTCTAAGGTTAAACATACAAAAATCCTATGGACAAATTAGGTGACATAAATCCTGTCAAAAACTTCTAACAAATAACAAACAATCTGCATATCTATATATTTGCAATTTTTCCATGCATACACGTCGGCACCATATTAAAATCAAAAGCATAGGATGTCAATGAATGTGCAAACATAGAGATGGGAACACATGAATATATTATGTTCATATTTGCAAAAGGGTAGTGCTAGATAAGATGTAGGCATACCTTGTGTGTGCAATTGGTTGCAGTATGAACAAAAGAAAAGGAGGCATGCTTTCCACCCCACCATACTGGGTGATGCAACAACCTAGCCTATCACGGAATCCCCAACTTAGAGCATACTTTGTCCATGACAAATCTTAAGCATTATGCATTGTTGAAAGCTCAAAGCATTAACCTCAGAATTTTCTTTAGTTGAAATCACTGGTATACATTTTTTAAAAAAATGTATAGTTGTATGATTTATGAAAAGGATTACACACATAGTTCTAAAATATGAGATGTCACCATATTAAAATAAAATAGATTGATTCTTACTAAATGTGTAAATATATATATGGAGAGATATGAAGAAATAACATGCATATTTGCAAAGCATAACTGCTAGATAGGAACTATGCATACCTTGTAGATACAAGTAAACGTAATCTAAACAAAAAGAAATAAGACTTGCTCTCCACCTTGTAGTATTGGGACATGTAGCCTCATGGGCTATGACCAAATTCCCAAGGAAGAACATAGATTGGCCACCCACAAAACCAAAACACAATCAAATATCAAATAAATAAGAATTCTAAAGCATAATAGGTTGTGGAAATCTGGTATCACTAACCTGATAAGTTTCTTTAGTTGCAATTAGTGTTATACATTTTAAAATATATATGTACTTATATCATTTATTAAAAACAATTTGACATTTACTTGTGAAATAAGGAATGCAATAAAGGGTATATAGGCTTACCTTCTATATAAATAGAATGTAGTTGGAGCTTTTACACTATTGCAAATATGTGATGACAAGCCAACCTATCTACTACTGTGGAGAAATGTAGTGGGCATTTGGAATAGGATATGCTATTTATTTGTAGCAACCAATGTATAATGGTGAAAGGAAAATCCACAAAACCGTTGGTCGTTCTCCTCCCCACCATATTGACACCATGAAGCCTCATGGGCTCTAGCCAAATCCCAAAGCCAAAAAAACATGTGATGAGCTTGATGCATAGAGGCTTCATGAAACATTCCATGTTGTTAACACCTTTCTCCTTAATGACATCAATTGTTTCATGAAGCCTCTATGCATCAAGCTCATCCTTGTAGGAAGCGAATGTGATATTGAATATTATAGTGTGGGAAAATATACTACAAAATATGCAAGAAAATATTTTGATTCAGAACTTGCATTGTCAGAATATGCATTGTAGCATAATGAATGTGTTCTAGAATATGGAAGAAAATATATTGATTGAGTCACATTGTCAGAATAGCCATTTTACCGTTGTGAATATCTTATAGATATTCCATTAAAAGCCACCAAAGACATTTGTATATATGCAAAACTATTTGCAAATATATGCATGCATATGCATTCTATTTTTGATAGGGATACAAAGGCGCTAATAGTACAAAATGTGTCTAATGTAACAAAGATGCATAGAGTGTATATATGCATAACTTCATCAAAGTATACTTTCCCATATTGCAACATTGAATATTGTCCCTCATGCAAAAAAAAACTTAGCACTCAACTTTCACATATCAAGGCTACCATCTTGACCACCCCCAACCCATGTTTAGATATAGACAACCAGGGAAATTGTAATAGAACTCTATAACCATCAAAAAATGTGTCTATCCTTGCAACATTCCAAATGAATTATTCAAATACAACTCTTGAAGGAATCACCTATTTTTTCTATGTTATGGCAACAATTATATGATGCAACGATCTGTCCAAAATGCATATAGCACCACAAACTTAATTGGAAATTTAAGCTACATTGTTTGGTATTCAATATTGTGGACTAAAGATTTATACAAAAAACCATGTAAAATTACTTATAGACTTCACAACACACAATGGCTCTTTGGACAATGCAACTTGAGCAATACATTTTCTTACCTTACAAAGGAAAAGAACAATGGAAAATTATAGTTTGTTATAGAAAGCTTTGAATAGATGATCGGAAAAGAGTATCATGCAACATGTACACATACATACACACATACACACACACACATATACATATATATATACATATAGACACACATATACATATACATATATATTTATTAAGTTGCATTGTGCAAACAATGAGTGTGGTGTTGGTTTGGTAGGAGACCATTGTTAAAATCATCGCATTCTGCTCTGTCCTATAACATATATGGAATTCCAAATTCCTACATTCAATATTGCATTTACTTCGATCGACCACATTTACTTCATCCACCACCATAGGACAACAACAACATAATGCATTAAGCCTATATACATTATCATAGGTTTTGTAGCACACCAGTGTTAAAACCCTCCAACCTGCTATCAAAAGGAACAATAAGTAGAGACCAAAAGGCATGAACAATAAATTAATCATTTATGCAAAAATACCAATGTAAAACATGCACATATATATATACACATGTAAACATATGAACATATATTTGTTGTTTGCATAATGCAACTTAATCAAAATATACTTTCCCACACTAGTACATTCAATATTGCATTTACTTCATCTGTCTGCATTTACCTTGCCCGCCTCCATCAGACAACAACTACATAATGCATTAACCATCGGGTGAGCAAGCACTTACCATTCACCTTCCGCCTTTCAATGAGACAGCCTCCACTACCACCAACCCACATATTTGCAAAGGTCCACATTGAACACTTACCATTGACCTTCCCCATTACGACGACAACATTCTCCACCGCCACCAACCTACATATACATATACATACATATATACATACATACATACATACATACACATATATATATACATATACATATACATACATACATACATACATACATACATACATACATACATACATACATACATACATATATCTATATACATACATACATGTACATACATACATACATACATACACTATATATATATCTCCTCCCTCTTATCACTCTCCCCTCCATCTTTGGTGTTATACACATTTTGTACAATTAGTATGATGAAGGCTAAATTGTGCTAACATAAAAAGCTATAAAATCTTTGTGTATATATTCTGATATATTCTAATGTTTAAACCATCCTATTCCTTTTCTAATTATTCATATATATAGAATTATATAGAAATGCATACACATATATACTTTGTTATATGTTTATGTGTAATTGCTACTTTACATATATATATCGTTATACATGTAATTTCACATTCACAGCACAACAGTTTCAAAACTCTCAGATATGTTATAGAAAAGAATCAAGGATGACTATTCTTACAATAGCCTCATATGCAAGCAACACCACAATGGCTCTTTCGACAATGCAACTTAACCAATACATTTTCTTGCCTTACAAATAAAAAGAACAACGGAAAATAACAGTTTGTTATAGGAAGCTTTGAACAGATGATGGAAAAAGAGTATCATGTGTAATGCCCCGCCACATAACCTTAAAGAATGTTGCAAACACAACAAAAGTGTAGTAATGTTTATTTAAATAACATTAACATATGATATAAACAACACTAGCACAAACAATCTCTAAGATACATGACAAGGTATTACATTCAAATTCCACTTATACCAAAGTAAACTATCTATCACATTTATTCATTACTCATAAATTTAATATCATACATTCAATAACATTAAATATATCACATGAGATATATGTACAATAATGATTCATTCTTACATTGCATTCAATATAATAATTACAATACTCATTTCCAAATGAGGTAGATCATACATAAGTGTTACTATTACAAGTTACAAGATTTCTCCTCTAACAAAATAGTGGAGTGATATATAAACAAGATATCCAACTAATATAAATGAGACATAAGAGAAATTAGAAATCTACTGGTACATGCAAGCTCTCCAATCAGGAAGTACCCACCATAATGAACAAGCACTACAGACCCAACGGTGTAAGGTGCATGTTCCACCTAATCAAGTGGTACCCGTAGGACCACCCCCATGCTAGGAGATAGTAAAAAGGTTCCCTAGACAAAACTGACAACCACTAGACACAGGAAAACTCAAGACAAATTAACACAAGTACAAACACAACATGAGGGTTACATTACTTCCAGAATAAAGAATCAAGTACAACCACTGTACAATACAATCTGACTATTGTCATAGGAAGAGTATCACACATAATTTGTTATGAATTACCCTGGCGTAAACTTCCTAGGCTACCAGACCCCCATCTTGGGTTACCTTGGCTGCCTCTACCAGTTGTTGGACCCTCATACAAACTATGCTTCTCATCTCACCTCAAGCCTAAACAAGCGCATGAGTCATGAGAGAACATACATTATCTTTAATTATGTGAGTTCCCCATTAATTCTTTTAAGTTATCACTTTATTAAACCCTAAGTGAGTTACCCTCGCACTCCTTTATGTGTCGGACCCCCACAAAGAGCCAGTCTCCTACTGACAACACTAGGGTCAAACCACAAACCATGGGTAAACAAGGTGCACAAAAATTGGTAACAAATATTGACCATACTGTAAAGGTCAACTCAACCCGTTCGTAGTAACCAGGTCTTCAAACTAGATCATACATCCCGTTCGTAGTAACCAGGTATTCAAACTAGACTACATCCACTTGCACTACCCAAGGTAAATCATAGGACTAATCCATAATACAAACCACCTCCACATAAAATGAACTTCTCTAGAAGACTTTCTAACACAATTAACTCAAATTTCCCGTAAACGTGAACAAAAAAGAACACAACTTTAAAATAATTCAAGCAATTAAATGTTCTAATGTTCAGATTTCCTAAATCCAATTAAAACGGTAATACTATACTTGAAATTAATTAACTTAAATATAATTTCATTCTCAAACAAAAATAAAATTAAAACAATTAGTTTAACTCCAATTTCACAATAACACATCATAACAAACATTGATTTCTCTATTTGAAATATTTCATTGTAAATCAAATCAAATTCCTAATCCATGCATTTATCGCATTCATCATAATAAAATAATCATTTAAATGATTATATTTAAATATATATTATTTAGTTTTATTACCAATTCCTCTACTTAAGCATTTAATACTTTTTTTAACAATATAATATCTATTCAAATATGTATATATATATATATATATATATTTATTTATTTATTTTTAAATAAATTACAAAATTTCCAATTAAAATAAAATAAATATATAATTATATATATCTATATAATATATATAAATTATATAAATAATAAAAAAAATATTTAAAACAAAATCGGAGGCCAGAAAACAACCACGACTGTGGCTATGCTCATATGGCGGCTCCCATATGGGGCAGCTGTGTAGCCAGCCTGGCTGCCTCCACACCCGCCTCCCCCATGGGGCGGCGACTATGGTAGGCAGCGCTGGCTGCCTCCACAATCTCACCCAATGGGGCAGCTATGGGGGTAACCCCTACGCCTCCCCCCATACATTAATTCTTACAATTTTTTTATTCATAAAATCTATGATTTTATATGGTTTCCTCCCTTTTACAATTATCATAAAAGAAAAATCGATATGAGTTTATGATTGAACAAGTATCTAATCCTGCATACGATAATCCTAATTCACATATCATGTGCCAAATAACCAACACTCAAACCTCACAATATGGAGAGATCTATACTCACCTCAAAGATAACATTCTTCCTCTTGACCTCTCTAGAAACTAGAAGTGTAACTTTATCTATCAATCTGCGTGACATACATTAATCACTGACATCCTTTACCATCGAGGTCTAGATGGTACTCTTCTTTGGTCTCTAGAGCATCATGAATCTGAAACATCCTTACGAGAGGTCCATGAAGGTATTTGTGGGACTCATTCAAGTGGGTTTACCCTAGCTAAGAAACTCCTCCATTTAGGGTATTACTGGCCGAACATGGAGAGGGAGGCCTATCAATATGTTAAAAAGTGTCAGAAATGTTAGATTCATGGTAATCTAATTCATGCACCGGTGCAAGAGTTACAACTGTTGACATCCACATGGCCCTTTTTTCAATGGAGACTGGACCTGGTAGGGAAAATAAATCCTTCTTTGTCTAATGGGCACAAGTTCATCATCACAGCAATAGAGTATTTCACAAAATGGATAGAAGCAGTTCCTTTGACAACTGTCACTGGAAAATAGATTTCATCTTTCATACTCAACTACCTCATTTGTCAATATGGGGTACCTCAATCCATCATCATAGACAATGGTAGGCCTTTTAAAAATCATGACGTCCACTAGGAATTATGTGAACAATTCCATATTCAACATTGTTTTTCAACACCGTACTACCCACAGGGAAATTATGGACAAGCAAAAGCCTCAAACAAGAAAATCCTAAAAATACTAAAGAAGATGGTAAATGATGTTGGACATGATTGGCATGTTTAGTTAAATATTGCACTATGGGCCTACAGAACCAACATCAAAACACCAACAAGAGCTACACCATACGCCTTGGTGATGGATCAAAGGCCATTCTACCAATTGAAGTAGAAATACCATCACTTTGTGTCTCACTAAAAGGTATCATTACAGATGAAGATTATAGAGTTTCAAGGCTACAAGAATTGGAATTACTAGATGAATGCCGTCAGCAAGCAGTCAATCATTTGAAGGCCTACTAGCAAATAATGTCAAGGAGTTACAATCATAGGGTAAAACCTAGAGTCTTTCAAGTTAGAGACTTGGTTCTAAAGGAAAACCCTAGGAATCAGCAGGATAGAGAAAAGAAAGGGAAGTTTGAACCAAACTGGTTAGGTCCCTTTGTAATCATATCAGTGTATGGACTGGAGCATATCAACTGTCTACACCAGAAGGGGATCTGTTTGATGAACCTATCAACAGTATCCATCTTAGAAAGTTCTATACCTGAATTACTTAGTGCA
>VDFB02379711.1:26988965-27095093 GCA_007258455.2 Sequoia sempervirens | reverse complement strand
ATCCGAGTTGGAATTGAATTGCGATCCACCTACTTCGATAGTGTGATTGTCAATAAGGTCTTGAATTACGTTTTTCAGTTGTCTACAGTTGGAGGTTGTATGCCCTTTGACCCGATGGTATTCGCAAATTGTGTTGTCATCCCACCATGCTGGTTTGAATTGTCCGGGGTCATAAGGTTTTATTTCCGGAAGTGTGATGACCCCATGTTGAATGCATTTCTTGAGGACGTCTGCAATGGGTTCACCTAAATTGGTGTATGTGCGACCCCTAGGGAATTGTCTTGGTTGACGATATTGTCCTTGACGGTTTTGACCATTTTGACTGTTCGAAGGAGTATTGGGGGGAGGTGTCGATGTCGTTGTTGGTCTATTTTGTTGTTGTACCCCTTTCAGAGCCAATACGGGATTTGCAGTCTTGGCGTCTACAACACCATCGTTTGTGACATGTTTATTCTTGACCCAATATTTGTTTTTGTCAGCGGGTGTGTTGGTGTTTGTATTTTTGGAGCCATACTTCAGTTCTCCCTTTGCGATAAGGGCTTTCTCAATTTGGACCCCCTTTTCCACTAATTCTGTGAAGGTTGTGCAACAATGTATTTGCAATGCGAATTTGAGGGGACCTAGAAGTGTTTGGACAAACATGTCGACCTTTTCCCTTTCAGGAATGTCAATGTGACATCGACTAGCGAGGCTTCTCCATTTTTGGAAGAACGGGATAAATGTCTCACCCGACTCTTCTTGTGTGAGATTGCACAAGCTAGTGATAGAGGTGTCCATGTCAATATTGTATGCGTAATTTTTTAGGAACCTCCTTTTGAGCTCATCCCATGATTGGATATCTTTTTGTGTTGAAAACCATTCAAGGGCTTGACCCGCCAAACTTTTGGAAAAGAGTCTCATCAGGTATGTGGGTTCGTAGGCGATATCCATACAGTTAGTTGCGAATTCGCGAAGATGTTCAATGGGATTTGTTTTGCCTTTGTATTTAGTGAAGTTGGGTGACACATATCCTGGCGGAAATGCAGGCATACGTAAGTTTGTGTCGAATGGGTATACGTCCAAGTCATATGATATTTCGGATTTTCCACCCGTAATGAGCATGTTTTGCATTTGCTTCGCCATATCCCGCACTGTTGCTTTGAGTTCATCTATGGTGGGGTCATTGACATGTCCATACGTTGGATTGCCTGGTACGCCAGGTGTTCTTGCGTGAGTATAGGTGTATTGTGGCGGTATGGGTTGTTGTGGTACGTATGATGTGTGTTGTTGGTATTGAAAGTTGTGACTAGGTGCATGTTGATGAGTGTGAACGTTGGATGAGTATGTTGGAATATGTCCCCCAGCTATGCGTGTCATTATTATATATATATACATTTATGTGTTTATCCATGTTTATATATATATATGTCCATATTATATATATATACATACATGTTTATCCATATATATATATATATAAACATATATATAAACATTTGTAAACATTTATTAGCACATTTATAAACATATGTATAAACATTTTTATAAAAGGGCAATTTTGACCTCATTTGGAGCTCTCTCTCTCAGTCTTTAGTTCTCAGTCTTTAGCATATTTTGACTTCTTGCATTCTTAGTCTATGTCAATTTGCTGTCAACTTAGGTCATAGTCATTAACAGTCTTAGCCATTTTAGCTCATTGTAGGGTTATTTTTATTTTCTGCAAATCCTTCAACACTTGCATAGGGCTTAGTCTTTGGTCATAGTTGCTCATAAATCTCAGGGCATTGTTATTTATCTGCAAGCTAGGAGGTGTAACAGAGGTTAATCATGGAAGGTGGAGACATAGGGTAACACTATCCCTTTTGTCTTCACCTCACTTCCATTGTACTCTGTTATTTTCATAGGATTTTCTGTTATTGTGCTAACCCACTTTAATTAATAATTTTAGGATTTTCCTTTGATTACGTGGCGGAATTTATCCATATATACATATATAAATAGATGTATAAACATTTATTAGCCCATAGACTATTTTGTTTGAAGTTGTTGTTGGGATGTTCATCAGGTCAGCTGTGAATTGGATTTGTCAGTGCCCAGGGTGGCTCGGCTAGCGGGGATGTCACTGGTTTTTTCTCCATGGGGATGTGCATCTTGGTAGTTACATTTGACATTGTTGATTTTTTAGCTGAAAGTAAAAATATTTAACTGCAATAGTTCCTATGGCAATGGGTGTAATGGAAAAGATGCATGAAAATAACTACAAAAAAAATAAATAGAGGATGGAAACTATATGTATATGTATATGTATATGTATGTGTATACGTATATGTTTATGTATGTATATCTATATGTACAAGTGTGTATATATATACATATATATATTTGTATATATATATATATATATCTGTATATACATATATATATATATAGACAAGTATATATACTATGTGCATCTTTGGTGTTATACACATTTTGTACAATTAGTTGCTTGGTATCTTTCTAATTGATTTAAGTTCAAATTCTTGCAAAGAGGATCGTGTACATTTTGAACAACAATGTAATTTATTCTTGCATTTGCATACAAATAGTGTAATTGTATAAAAGGAGCTGCATTATCTGGCATTTAGTATTATAGAGAAATAGGGAAACTGTAACACAACTATTAGTAAAATATACATTCAATATTGCATTTACTTCATATGAATACATTATAGGTAGATCTACATATGCATATATATGAAATAAATTGTTCAGTTGTGTTTGAAATTGTAATTTGTGTAAACATATCATATAATCGTGCAACTGATTTGAAATATTTGAAAGTAACAATGATAGGAAAATTAATATGGTGGCTACGTTCTTTTCAGTCTGTGAAAAAATAGTCATTCTATAACAGCAGTTGCATCATCTGGTATTGAGTATTATAGAGAAATAGGGAAATTGTAACAGAACTGTTAGTAAAATATTCATACATGTTTTTATGCATATATACATATATATACAGATGTATAAACAGTTTTATATGTATATGTAATGTGTGCGTACCTCTTATATGTCCTGTTTATATGCATCATACATATGTATATATGTGTGTATGTGTCTTCAATAATAACCAATAGTATTGACCAATATTATGGATGGTAATTGGCAATGGCAATGTTGTGTATGTAATATTAATATATATACATATATGTGCTACATAAAATGCATTACATAACTATATGCTAATATCATGTAGATAATATAAGAATGTATATGTATGTGCATGCATGCATGCAATACATGCACCACCACCTGTCTGTCTTGTCACATGCATACATGTATATCATGGATTATGGAAATATATGCTTATATATATATGTATATATGTCATGTATATAATAATATGTATATGTATATATGTCTCTCTATATATATATGCATACATACATACATACATACATATATATGTATAGATGTATATAAATATATATATATATATATATGGATGTATATATATATGTATATATTAATATCTACTTGGTATATGTTTTTGTCTTTGAGGTTAAACATAAAAAAATCTTGTTTATGGCTTGGATGATGGAATTCCCGTTGAAAACTTTAAATAGATAACAAACATTCTACATATTTATATATTTGTATATTTTCAATTTCTCCATCCATATAAGACCATAACGGAAGACATCCATGGCAAATGACTTATAGATTCTGGAGAAAAAGAGTTTTAACATAAATAATAAATAAACCATTTATACAAAATACCCAAGCAAAATGACCTACAGATTGCACAGTGCCACAATTCTAAACCCAATGACTATTTTGAAAATGCAACTTAATCAAAGTATATATAATATATGTATACATGCATATATATATATATATATATATATATATGTATACTATATGTCATTTTACATGAGCAGGGTGCATAGATGGTTGATTTATTGTCTGTCTTCTTGTCAAATGTTTGTATCTTTGTTGTTATACCCATTGTGGAGATTTGAAAGATATTATTGTTTTGTATGGATGGAGGTATTCATGTTAAATGTCATTTCTTCCCTAAGAAAATATGATTAGGATACACATCTACATATCTATTGGAAGACCCATGTTACTACCTCCTGCCTGGGAATAGGTAATGAATGACATTACAATAAGATATTGAAACCATCATACAACATACCTTATGACCATTTGGTGACCTACAACTCCTATTCAACAACCAGGGCTAACTACATCAATATTTCAGCCCAATAACGTACACATTGAAGGCACTCAAACTGACATTATCAGTAGTTTGAGAACATTTATCTTTGAAAAAAATGAAACACCCCATCCGTTTCTTACAACATCCATAGTCTTGGACGAAGAAGAAGAGAAAGCAGACATAGCAGCTGAGAGACCCTATTGCCACCCCTTGCTTGGCATTAAATAGAAACTATAGCGCTTCTGAGACAAACTATGACACATCTGAATTCTATTCTAGCACTTACGAAGGAAACTATAGCGCTTCCACCCTCTGTTTTAGCACTTCTGAGAAATCTTACAATGCTTCTATCAACAACACACCAAACTAACAGAAAATTCATTGTCAACACCATTCTAGCACTTCTGAGCCATCTTTTAGCGCTTACATAGTCAAACATAGTGCTTCTAGCATTTGTTTCGGTGCTTCTGATTAATTTTATAGTGCTCTGTCATTATCAACATTACTAGTGTCAATTATTAGTTGGTCTTTTAGAGCTTTTACGCTTTGTCTTAGTAGTTCTACACTATTTTACAACGCTTTTATCAAAAATTCTAGCACTTTTGCATTTTGTTTTAGCACTTCTACCTTCTATATTAGCGCTTCCACATAACAAAAAAATAGAGAATCTTCCAAAACAACTGTCAGACATATTGACATCAAAAACATAGGATTTTACCAGTCAAAAATATTTTACAGATCAAAAAGTGTCCTAAAAACTTGAAACAAAGTAGGTTCTTACAAGTTAAATTGTCTTCAAACCAAAAAAACTAGATCTTGCAAAATACAAAGTGTCCAATTATCAAAACGAAACCTAGATTATTGAGCTGAGTTTCCTCATCAGGATTTTGACATCCTACCATCATGAAACAAAATTTGGTAATCAGGAATTTTAACTTAGCCTTGTCAATAGAATACATCATGCTATTGGGCTTCTTTAAAATAAAATTGACACTAACACCATAGAAAATCTAAGTTTAGTGAAAAACAACCAAAACTTGTATGCCAATCTTAACAAGGTTGCAAAGACAAAAACTTAGAGAGAAGGAAACTAAAAATCTAAACATGAATGAAGAAAACCCTTTTTTCTGATACCAACAACATGAAAACAGTGAAATAACACAAGAGGATATACAACATGCCCAACAAGACCCAAATTTTCATAAATTTATGGAAAATGTCTTAGAACAAGACATGGAGAAATACCTCTTGATGTTAGCCGAGTTAGGTGTGAAACTTTTGAAAGATTTTGACATCAATTGGTTGAAGGAAACACCTAGAACCAATGAAACAGAACCAAACCACATCTAGGATACAGATCAAGTGGTCGATTTGATAGCTCAAATGCAAACCCTACAACAACAGATTCTAAACATGCAAACACAAACCACAAAAAAATATTTATTAAAGGAAAATTTTCCTTACCCTTTTCATCCATCTGTGGATATGATACCCTTTCCAAGGCATTGTGAGTTTCCTAAAAATGACAAATACAATGGAAAATCAAACCCGATTGACCATGTACGGGAATTTAGAACAATGAGCTTCAAGTTTACACAAGAAGATACATACCTCATGAGGTTATTTCCTAAGAGTTTGGGGGCCCATTGTATGGAGTGGTTCTCAAAATTACAACCAGGGATTAGATCCTTCGAAGAATTGGTCAAAAAATTCATTTCTCAATTCTCCTTCAACATAACACATGACATAACCATAAAGGATCTATATAACCTAAAACAAAAAAATGGTGAGACATTCTTATCATTCTTACAACAATGGAGAAAGTTGTTCACTAGATATCCTTGAGCTATACTTGAAGAGGAGAAGATTGAATTATTTATAGACAACTTAAATGATCATATGAGTTATAGACTCGAATTGCAATGTCCACCAACATTTGGAAAAGTAATTGAGAATGGGCTCAAAATTGAAGAAGCCCTAGTCAAACGAGGAGTGATTAAGTACTATAGTGAAACATCCAACAACACAAATCACTATGGAAACAATGACAAGCCAAAATTTTGGCAAAAAAATAGAAATACTAGAACCAATGAACCTACAACTGACAATATAAAACTAGTATTCAATTTCACAACATCAACTATAAAAAAAAATCAAAATGAAAACCAAAACAACAATCAGAGCACTATTCAAAACAATAACACCAACAGTGGAGAATCTCGACCGTTATACCAAAGACAATCCAATCGACAAAAATTCATCCCATTAGGACAAACGTTGGAATCGACAATGAGAGAACTCATTGTAAACAAACTTATTACTTTTCCAAAATCTCAAAATTGGGAGCCAAAGCTAAAACCATCCTAGTGGAATGATGCAGATTATTGTAATTTCCATAAGAATAAAGGACATAAAAAAAATGGTTGTATGCAACTAAAACACCTAATACAAGACTTGATCGAAGCCAAGAATGTGTTTGTCAAAGGTCATCAAACAAACAATGATCACACTGCATTTACCAATCCATTACCCAACCATGAAAAAGGAGAGTATTCTTCTAGTGGTAAGGGAAAAAGTATAAACTATGTCTATGACACCACCATTCTTTGCCTTTCCGAGGTAGAGAAAAATGACATTGATAATCAAAAAGATGACACAAACATCAATGACATTGAATCCCTGAACATAATGCTAAGCGAAATCACATTTGATAATCAAATCAATTTCCTAAAGATTAGGGAAACACAAGACCATCCACAAGTCAATATAATGACAAGGGGGCAATCCAAAGTAATATTGAAAGGAATTTCATCTAAAAACAATACTCCCCCATCACATCAATACAATATCGTGGACCAATTACCAAAGATACCCGTGCAAATATCCATTCTCGAACTTCTCAAAATTTCATCATCACACAAAGAAGTTTTGGAACAAGCTCTGGTAGCTACAATGGTCCCTAATAATTTGGATGTTTGTCAATTCCAAGCCATGGTGGGACATCTCACCACCTCATTGTTTGTCATTCTCTGAACAAGATGATGTATCTTTAAATCACCCCCACAATGCAGCCTTGCATATAGAAGTTCTGATCCATAAACACCATGTCAAGCATGTTCTAATAGATGGAGGAGTTGGTTTAAATATTTGTACCTTGAAACTGATGCATGCACTAGGCTATTTTGACAATGCCATTGACGCCAGGAAAAAAATAACAATAAAGGCATATGAAGAAGAGGAAAGGTCTTCTAAAGGACTTATTATACTTCCAATTTAGGTAGGGCCAATTGTCAAATTTTTTTTTGCCAAGTGTTAGACAAGGATCTAACATACAACATACTATTGGGTCATCCATGGATCCATGACATGCAAGTGGTACCTTCAACATACCATCAATGTTTGAAATTTCCAGTAAATGGATAGGAGGTCACCAGATTAGCTGACAACAACAATCCAAAGACTTGCAACATGTTAAAAGCAACTCAAGACACTCTGGTACCTCATAACAAAGAAGTCAATGCTTCCACTTCATCCACTATTGACAGCCAACCCAATTTCATATCTAAATGGGTTGAGAAGAAGAATCTAGAGAAAGAAACAACTGTTGCGGACACATCAAACACCAAAGGTCCAATGAATGAATTATCACAACTTTCAAAAAAGGTTCAAATAAAGGAAAAGGGCTTAGGAGAATATTCTCTTGAGCAATCTTTGTGCCTATCATAGTTGCTACCATCACCAAAAACATATGGAAAACCCATATTAAATACTTCAAGTTCATTGCAACCCATTAGATCTCTAAATGAAAGGTTTATAAAAGTAGGTACACTCGAAGATGAGTTAGAAGACAAAGTCATTCTCAATTGGCTATAAAAATACTAGGAAGCATCAACATCAGCAAATATCAGCATCAAAGTAGATCAGTATGGAAAAGGGAAGGCCATTTTAGAGAAATTGGGTTACAAAGGTCAAGGACCAATTGGCAAGAGAAAGGACAGTATTATTGAACCCATTCAACCTCTAACATTACAACCTAAAGACAAAATAGGATTATGCTACACAACTGAACAAAAAGAGGAAGAAACCCAAAAAGTAGTAGAAAGGATACTACAAATGAGAGATGGCTCTGACACAAACTCCAATGAATATGAATGGGATCATCTATCTACTACATCTTATACTGACAAAGAGATTGATGTTATCCAAGTATATACACCCTTACGAGAGGAGGGACAAAGTTTAGGGAATAGAACATTTGTTATGAGATCAACAAATATTGATGACTCAAGTGAGGATGATCAGACATCGAGTGAGTCAGAAAACTTGGAGGTGAGTACTGTCATAGACCTTGAACTTCCTACCGATAACTTTGACCACCTAGCTATCATGACACTTACAACAGTTGACCTTATTCAATCTGATTACGTGTTACCTTTAATGCACCCCAAACTTATTGATTGGGAACCCATCGAACCTATTCTTATACCAGTCTTTTCAAACGATGATGCCATCATAAATTATCTTTGCAGTTACAAAACTAATACAAGTACTATCAATAACACTCATATCAATGCTTTACAACAAGAGGGTGCCAAATCTTTTAGTTACAAAAATAATAACAGGAAAAATAAATCTAATGGTGAAAACCTCTCTGAGGCAGCATTAGACTTTGAAAAGAGAAAAATAAAGAACATATCCAGCAGTGAAAACCTTTATGAGGCATTGAAGGATGGAAGATTTGACACTTCCAAAACATTACCATGACAAATCATCGGTACTGGTAGAGCTGACACAGTCTATAAATTTGGGAACAACTGAAAAGGAAAAGATGTTACATCTGGTAGCATCCATGACAGAATAGGAGAAGCCTACATTCATCAGATTCTTTGAGCAGCGACACATAAATTTTGCATGGTCTTATTCTGACATGCCAAGATTGGATCCACAACTCCTAACGCATCATCTATCACTACCAAAGGGAATCAAACTGGTCAAATAGAAACTAAGAAAGATGCATCCCCACATCACCCTTATGGTTAAAGTTGAGCTGAAGAAATTATTGGATGCCAGTTTTATCAGGTCCATAGATTATGCAGAATGGATCTCAAACATTGTGCCAGTATCCAAACTTGATAATAGCATCAAAATATGCATAGATTTCAGGGATTTAAACAAGGCATGCCCAAAGGATGATTTTCCTTTTCCTAGCATTGACATAAATGTTGATCTACCAATAGGACATGCCATGTTATCTATAATGGATGGCTTCTCAGGATATAATCAAATAAAAATAGCACCTGAAGATCAAGAAAATACGATATTCACTTTCCCTTGGGGTACATTCTACTGGAATGTCATGCCCTTTGGATTGAAAAATGCAGGTACGACATATCAATAGGCAATGACTACAATTTTCCATGACATGATGCATACTTTCATGGAAGATTATGTGGATGACATCTTAGCAAAATAACACACTAGGGAAGGACATCTAGAAATACTTGATAAAATCTTCGCTAAACTGGAAAAATTCAATGTAAGGTTGAACCTGAAGAAATGTGTCTTCGGGGTGACATCAGCAAAACTTCTTGGTTACATAGTGTCATAAAAAGGTATTGAAGTGGATTTAGCTAAGGTTAAAGCAATAATGGACATGTTTCCACCTAAAAAAATATGTGAATTACGGTCCCTACCAGGAAGGTTATAATCCATCAAGAGATTTATCTCCCAGCTAGCAGATAAGAGTCACCCATTTAATCATCTACTTCATAAAAATGTTTCATTTAGATGGGATCATAACTGTGAAATAACTTTTAGTCAGATAAAGTAGTATTTGGTGTCACCTCCCATACTCATGCCACCCATAGCAGAAAGACCAATATTACTATATATCACAACAACTGACATATCTTTAGGAGCTCTATTAGCATAGGAGGATTCTAAAGGAAAAGAACAAGTAGTTTACTACATCAACAGGACTCTCAACGGATATGAAATAAACTATACATTCATAGAAAAGGCTTGTTTGGCAGTAGTATTTGCAACCCAACAGTTGCAACACTACATGTTGACTCATACAATCAGGCTCATAGAAAAAATAGACCCATTGAAATACATACTCAACATCTTCGCAGTAATTTAACACAAAGAGGCTATCAACAAGTTTTTTTTTTCTATAGGAATGTTTTCGACAAAACCTTCAAGGTAATTTTACACACAGAGACACTTTCAATATATTTTTCTATAGAAGCTTTAATCAAATCTTCTTCTTAAGGCAATCTTTCCATTTAACAATTTAACAAAGCTTCTACTATATTGAATTTTTGTACAGGCAATCTTTTCAAAACAACAAAATATATAAATAAATAACAAGGAACCTATTTTTTTGAAGCTTGAAGAATTGAAGGTTGGAGCAAAGCTTCACCGTCTGAGTTCAATTTCCAAATTTTTTTTTCCAAAATTTCCACTTCCAGAAAGATGCAAAATACTAAACCGAAAAAATTCCTGAGAACCTCTTCCAAATTTTTTTAATCAAAAACCCCAAAAACAATTTTTTCCAGCCAATTTTCCTCTTTCCTTTTCCATGAAGTGATTTCTTGCCTTTCATAGTTATGGAAAATATTCTCTCCGAGAATAATCTTTCAACAAGAATTTTTGCGTTTAATTTTACTCACACACATGACTAATCTAAAATATCTTTTAACTAACTTTTAGATAATTTCCCCTTTTTGATAATTATGAAGAATTTGTACTATTTTAATAATTTAAAATTCTACAATTTAACATTATCTTCTATATGCAATTCAAAATTTAATTCACATAATAGCATCTAATATTTATATTTAAACTATTCACTCAATCAATAAAATTTAATCAATTAATTTATTTACTTAATACAATAAATTAATCACAAGGAATAAATTATTTTACCAAATAAATTAATTTAATTAATAAAATAAATAAAAATCTTTTAACTACATTATTAAAAATTAATTAAATAAGCACTGAATCATTAAGAACATTAATCTAACATTAATTTCATAAAATAAACCTTGCATAGATAAATAACAATTAACAAGGCAAAAGTAGACATGACAACCAAACATACCAGACATAAATTGATGACACACTATGACTAGGGTTGTGGCTAGACTAGGAAAAACCTCATTACTCTCTCCCAATCAACAATACCGTTGAGCCTGGACACACTCAGACTTGTGAAACTAGGTGGATTCAGTGTCCTATACTTGCAATCCTGTAATCAAGATGAATGTTTCACATATATATACAAATCATAACAGTCACACTGTGAAGAGAAATCCTGGGGTAGTAGGGCACTCACGAGTGAGTGATGCCACTCCGTCTTTTCACCAAGACTCACTAGCAAACACATCAAAAACCATAGCAACATAGAATCACAAAATCATCACATATATTATTAAAGAAAACCATAGCATAACCAAATAATATGATCATTATGTAATATGTCATAAAAAATCAGAAGTAATGGGTGTTGTCACAATAGTGGTTTACAATTCCTCAGAGGAATGAATTTTAGCTAAAATCACATATTTTTAGAAAATATAATGATTTAAGCCTTAAAAATTTCCATTTTAAGGATTCCAATTGAAGATGGTTTGATCAAATCACCTTAGATCAAACCCCCTTGGATAGAACCTCGCTAGTTTTAAACCATACCTATAAATGTGTCTCCTTTATACCTATCAAAATGCTAATAAAAAAAACTTTTGATTTAGCTTTTGGGGGATCAAATGAATTCATTTAAAATTTATTTGAAATGATTATGGTATTTCTCAGAACAAGCTATCCAATGAATATAATTTTAATATGTAAATTGGTTTTGTTATGTATTTGTTTTTTAAGTTTTATTAAACATAGGTTTTCATGAAAATGAATTTCTTTGTTCTTCACATGTGGAAAAATAGAAGATTATCAAAAAAAATTGAAAAATATGAGTGCACCAGATATTGAAGTCCTTGATCCAACAAAAAAATTAAATTAAATTTTGACACATACAAAAAGTTACGTGTTATCACGGTTTTGTCTGAATTGTAATTAGTTTGAATTTGAAACTTGATTAAGGAAAAATATTCAATAAAAAATATCTAACCAAGTGGAAGCACTAGATATCAAAGTTACAAATCTAAATTTGAAAGAATTAGAATTTTATCCTTCATGGAAAAAAAGTTATCGTTATCTGATTGTCGTCACTTTTTTAAAAGCGTTGTTTTATGAAAAATCAATTTTCGGGAGATGGAAAAAGAAGTGCAATTTGATTCCAAAATTTTGAAAAAAATATTTTTAGAATCTACAAACAAAATTTGATGAGACTCTAGTTTTCACCATCTTCAAATTCCTCATGGTTTAGCTGCTATAGGTGCCCAAATGTGAAGATTTAGTTAAAAATAATAATTTTAGTGTCCAGTTTGGCCAAAAAATTTAAACCACTATTATGGGATCACCCTAATATCAATTGCAGCAAACCAACTAAACTATGAATCCACACACAACCAATATAGTGAACTAATCACCATCACAAACCAAGTACAAAACCAACACATAAGAGTGTCAAAGAGTATCAGCAACATGAGGGGTATTACATCCTCCCCCCCAAGAACATGGCTTACTCTTGGAAGCCACTAAACTAATAAGGGTAAGCCCCTCAGATACGAGATACACGTGAGATCAAGAGTTACACACAAAGGTTTCCTAGTTTGTTTTCAAATTAGCCAGGATGGCTGCTTTAACGACTTCCTTACTGGAAGGTGTCCACTTCTTTCTTTCTTGTTGAAGTCTCCTTAGAGCTTCAGCCAGGGTCTCCAAGTCCGTAAGCATAGAGCATTTGGAATAATCATACCGAAGTCTAATTTTCCATAGCCATTTGAATATCGGATCTTGGACCCTCTTTTGAGGTGTTTTTCGTATCTTCATCCTAAAAAACACCAAGGGATAGATTTTAGTTTTAAAAAACACACTCACCACATACACACACAAATTTACATCACAGAGAACACACCACAAAACAACACAAGGGTAACATAAGGGTCCAAAATATGTTTCTAGTAGGAAGAATATTAGTGCATTGCACACTACACCGAGGGTCCTATCCTTTCTACTATATTTTTGCACCTTTGGACCTACATCACCTAGAGACAAACTTGGATAACCAAGTGCAGATTACAAAAAAAAAATGACACACCCTCAATAGTACGAGCAACTAGGGTAATGTAATGGGCTCATATTACCCCAGTGTTTGAACCTAGGTTCTAATACCATCTATAATGCCCCACCACATAACCTTAAAGAGTGTTGCAAACACAACTGAAGTGTAGTAATTTTTTTTAAAATAACATTAACATGTGATATGAACAACACTAGCGCAAACAATCTCTAAGATACATGACAAGCTATTACATTCGAATTCCACTTATACCAAAGTAAGCTATCTATCGCATTTATTCATTACTCATAAATTTAATATCATACATTCAATAACATTAAATACATCACATGAGATATATGTACAATAATGATTCATTCTTACATTGCATTCAATATAATAATTACAATACTCATTTCCAAATGAGGTAGATCATACACAAGTGTTACTATTACAAATTACAAGATTTCTCCTCGAACACAATAGAGGAGTGATATATAAACAAGGTATCTAACTGATATAAATGAGACATAAGAGAAAGTATAAATCTACTAGTACATGCAAGCTGTCTAATCAGGAAGTAACCACCATAATGAACAAGCACTAGGGACCCAATGGTGTAAGGTGCATGTTCCACCCAACCAAGTGGTACTCGTAGGCCTACCCCCCGTGCTAGGAGATAGTAAAAAGGTTCCCTAGACAAAACTGACAACCACTAGACATAAGCAAACTCAAGACAAACTAACACAAGTGCAAACACAACATGAGGGTTACATTGCTTCCAGAATAAAGAATCAAGTACAACCACTATACAATACAATCTGACTGTTGTTGTAGGAAGAGTGTCACACATAATTTGCTATGAGTTACCCTAGCGTAACCTTCCTAGTCTACCAGACCCCCATCTTGGGTTACCCTAGTTGCCTCTACTAGCCACTGGACCCTCATAAAGTGGTCCTTGTTTATTCATACATATGTAGACACATATATATACTCTACGCATCTTTGTTTCCATACACATGGTTTGGTTTTCATTTTCAATGAAGCTTGTGGGGTTATACTCTATTATACATGGGTGTTTTGCATAAATGATTAATTTATTGTTAATGTCTTCTTGTTATATGTTTCTTTGCCTTTATACTTGTTACCATAGCATCAATTGTATTTAAATCTACTTTCTGTCATTGTTGGTCTATTGTATTGATTATCTCTATATATCTTTGGCGTTGCAGCTATTAGCATAGGAGGTATTGTAGCTATCTACAACACCATTACCATGAGAGAAATTATATTTATTTGTGTGTAGGGTTTAGGGTTGTATGAAAGAATTAACATATTGGAGATAAAATTACTTTGGTGGTTGTCCAATATTATTCTAGCAGGTCTTTTACAATTTCTCTATTTGTGGTGATGTAGCTCGAATTTTCAATGAAGCTTGTGGGGATATACTGATTTTTACATGGGTGATTTGCATATATGATCTCCAAAAAATATGGTTAGGGTTAGTTATCTGTTCACTCTTGGTCTATTGGTTGGGTTCTCTATGTGTATAGCCATTTTCAAGATTTGAAAGAGATTATTGTAAGTGTGGAAAAAGTAAACTAAATACAATTAAATACACCTCTTAATGAAAAATTGTATCAATATTAAACATGGATTAAACTAATTTAAAACAAAGAAAATCTTGAAAGCATCTCATTGTCTCCTAGCTCCAAAGATTTATGAGTCACGGAAAGGCTCTCAGATTTGATAAAGTACTGTGACTATTAAAATGCCTATTTAGAGAATGGAATGATGCTAAATGATGTGATGTGATGATTGCTAATGATTCCTAGATGATATGGAGCTACCATAAACTATCCTAACATGAAACCTATTAAATCAAATCTCTAGTAAAAACTAATGATGTTGTACCATGATTCTAAATCTAATGATGCTATGATGCTATGGGGTATGTGCAGGATCATGATGGGCCAAAAAGTGGCAATATGTAAGTGATATGATGGCCCATGTGGCTGATGACTTTTTTTTAACCCAAAATTGATGAAACGAAAAGGGTTTTTAAAGGAGATTCTCAACTTTCCACCAATATAAATTATGTTTTACTTTGAATTTAATAAATAATTATTATTCATTTTTTATTTGAATTATGACTAAAGTCCTAATTGATAGGCTGATTGAAAAACATCTATAGATTTCAAACAGTATCACATTTTTTGAATCCAAAACATTTGTCACATTCTATGTTTTGTATATTATAGGATTAAAAAAAGAAAAAATGAATTTCATGAAGTTTTGACCAAGTTGAGGTGGTCAGGACATACAAGTTTTATATTTTTTAAAAGTTGTAATAAAAATCATAATTAATTATTTACTTAGAAAAATTACAAAAAGTATGCATCACATCCGGACATGAGTCCTCTACTTATATCTAAAATATTATAAAAACATTATCATTTTATTGTGGTTAGGGTGGTGAGAGACACCCACTTCTTATTTTTCCCTAAAATTTAAGTACTCTGCATTGAAATTTCAAATTTTCACCAAATAGATTTTTTATTTTTTAAATAAACCTAGTAGTTTAGAAACTACATTCAATTTTCTATAGATTCTATTCTTACATATTTTTGAAATAATATAGATAACTTATTCAAATTTTTATGTCAAGTTGCCTAACTCTGATTTTTCTAAATTTTTTGCCACTTAAGGGCCTATTTTTTCCATGATGATCCTACACATACCCTATGCTAATATGCTAAATGATAATTGTTGCTAATGACAATGCTAATGCTTAAGATGCTTGAGTACTAAATCCTATAGAGTAAGTTTGCATAAAAGATAATAATTCCCTGGGTCTTTTTCATGCTTCAAAAGGCTGTATATATAGATTTTTGGCAACAGTTTTGCACAGGGATAACACAACAAAGGCTAAGATTAAATATGGAGATTGGAATGGTAAGAGATGAGAAGGTGGAGCTGATCATGGGGAATTGTTCCTCCCCATGAAAACACCAGGAAAGATGAGAGGAAAGATTTGAGGAAGAAAATTGAGAGGATTGCCTGCAGGTTTGTCCCTGAGGCTTTTCTCGTGAATGCCAGTTGCATTAATTAGATTAATAAAAATCTAATTTTATTGGTGAGTGAATATAGGAATGTTGATTTATGCATTTATTTAAATAAATTTTATTTATTCAAATTTAGAAAATTAGGAAGATTTAATTAAATAAAATAAATATTTGATATTTGCCTCTTTAATAAAGAGGAATATGATAAGATAATTAAATAACACAAATTATTGAAGTTGTGTATTTAATTTAATGGATAGAATTTGATGGATAAAGTATAATATTGATAATAATTAAATAAAACAAAATATTTAATTTTGTTTATTTAATTAAGAGGAAAATAATATGATAAAATAGAAGAATTAATAGTGAACTTAATATAAATAAATATTTCCATTTATTTACTAAGTAGATGAATTAAGATTGATTAATCAAATAAGTCTTATTTAATTAATTAGATTCTCAAGACCATTTTTAGGTGTATACATTTTGCCCCTCTTTCAAGTGATGTCTTTACGCATTGCTTCAAAGAAAATTTTGTGTTGTTGTTGCTAGTATCGATGAAGAAAAAAATTTCAATGTGCTCCAAACATGATTTTCAGGTGATTGATGGATATATGCCCCCTCGGGAGATAAATTAATGATTTTTTATTTTATTTTTAAATTTTTCAAATTTTTATGATTTTTTGATGATTTGATGTGGATTCGATGAAGATTTGATGATGATATAATTTATCTCCCGATAATTGATGAAGAAAGAGGTCATGGATGAATTTCAATTAATCCCCCCTTTTAAAAATAAATCAATCTCCAAAAAAAAATCCCTTTTTAAATAACTATAAAAGGTTAAAAAGGTCCTTTTCAACTTCATTTGTACATTGTGACTTTTGAAATTTTGGTGAGAGAAATTTTTGTGCCACTTGGAGAGAGATGACGATTCCATATCACAACCACTGTTTCGAGCATGTTCGATGACATCAGTGGTAGACCGCATTCAGACCTCCGGTATGTCTATTTTTTCCTTGGTTTGTGTACATTTTCCTCATTTTTTGTGTTTTTTTTCTGGATTTTTGATTTTGAACTCGTTTTAGCACTTTTTAAATCCGTTGTAGTGCTTTTGAGTTCCATTGTAGCGCTTCTCTAATTTTAGCATGTTGATAGGTTAGATTAGCGCTTTGCAAAGTTTAGCGCTTAGGGTGGTCGTTGTAGTGCTTCTGTAAGATACATTAGCACTTCCAGAATTTTAGTACTTTGGTTAGATTTTGTAGCGCTTAGGCTTCTTGTTTTAGCACTTTCAAATTTTTAGCACTTTAACCCAAAATGTTAGTGCTTTGAGCAAATAGAATGGTGCTTTTGATAAAATGGCAATTTTTCCATCTGTAATAGCGTGTTTATCTGATGAAATGCACATGTCATTTTTTTAGCGCTTTGATTTCCTTTTTTAGCGCATTTAAATCAAAATGTTGTGATTTTTGTCAATTTTTTCTTGATGTTGTCAATTTTTTATCGTATCAGCTGTTGGTTCGATATGAATGATTTGTCTAATCAAATACATGATTTTTTGACCTCATGATAGGTGAGGTCTGATGTTTGTTTTTATGATAACTATCCTCATGATAGGTGAGGAATAATTATGATTGAAATACTTCATGATAAGCGAGGTTGATTTGATGCATTGATGATTGACCTCATGATAGGAAAGGTTGATTTGATGCATTGATGATTGACCTCATGAGAGGTGAGGTTCAATGATTTTTGCTCATGAGATTTGATCAAAATTATCACCAAGAGCTTATTTTATTTGATATGGTATTTTGATGTTATTTGATGATTGACATGAATTTATTGACTTTGATCTTGTTATGAATATAGGAGCGATTGGGGAACCTTAGGTTCGAGAGCATTTTCCTTGGACATTTAATCTTATACCTTGGTTGGCACAGCCTGAGACAGCTATTATCACACGTGAATTATCTCCTCTTCTATATATGCCCTAGATTAGGATTAATTGGTTTTGTTGACAGCGCTAGCCGAGAGGTGGCATAGTGAGAACAACACTTTTCACCTTCCTATGGGTGAGATGATAGTCACCCCAGAGGATGTCTGGTGAATTTTGCAGCTTTCGATTGTTGGAGATGTTGTCATATATGATTCGATAGAGTAGGGTGGGACTGATGCCCTTCGTAGAGTGTTTCAAGATGATCATATTACTAGAGAGTGGATTCCATGGTGTGAGATGGTTGATGCATACACCACTTTGCCTACAGTACTTGCTGCTTTCATCAAAGGATTCCTTAGTCCTGATCGCAAGTCTAAAGGATTCTTGGTTGGTTGGGGCCAAGTTTTATAGAGTGTGTTTGTGCATGGCACCAGTTTTGCTTGGGGCATGTGTATGCTTGCCCATTTATATCATGATTTACATTCAACTGTGTATCTTAGTGGTCAGATTTTATCGGGTGGTGTTACTTTTCTTCAAGTATGGGCATGGGAGCACATAGTTGTCACACATCTAGTTCTAGTTAGAAAAAGGCCACCCATGAGACCTTATGTGTTCAGATATGTCAGCTAGCTTACTCAGTCTAGACTGGGTAAGTTAGAGTATTGGAGGAGAGTTATTGATGACATAGAGTTTGTGACATGGAGTCCCTACCTAGATTGTGATCATTGGGATGATGATGATATTTAGCTACCATTTCTTTGTTAGTCAATGATCCTAATTGGCTGTGCTCGTTGAGTATTAGAGAGATTCCTGATCAGATGGGTGTATAGATAGTATGGGATGGTACAGGGTACACCCCAGGGTGTTGCTCATTATGCTCATCATCAGTCAGATACCACAGATTGGGGGCCTTGTTTGTTGTATGCTACACAGTTCAGGAGTATCAAGCTTTACAACCATTTGAGTCGGACATTCGGCCAAACATTGTTGATCCTCCATTTATGGAAAATTATGCGAAGTTTTTCGCTTTGCATCCATTTCCACACCTTACCATTCTAGATGAGCCTACCCCATCACTTGCAGAGGAGGATGTTCTCATTGCACATGGTTAGAGACGAAGGAGAAAGGATGTTGGAGGGGTTGCGTAAGAGGATGTTGGTGTGGTTGGTGAGGCAGATGTCGACCTTGAGGAGGATTTTGGCATAAAAGAGGATGTTGGTGTTGAGAGCAGTGGGGATGATAGTAGCGGGGATGATAGATTTGATAGTGGAGAGGTTGTAGGTGGGTCAGGACCTATTTTAGATTTTCTTGATGAGACTATGCCTCATAAGAGGCAGGCTGTGGGAGGTATTTCAGAGCGGAGCTACAGATAGCAGATCTTTAGGTTCAATTAGAGACTACACAGGAGTAGCTTATTTAGGCATAGGGTTTACTAGAGCAGACCCAGGCTTAGATGCAGGCACAGACCTAGTTGCATGTAGAGACTCTAGCATTAGTGCAGGATTAGTTAGTCACAGCTCAGTCACAGATTGCAGCATTGACAACCAAGAGGGATGCGGCTAGATAGATTGTAGGGGCAACCCAGGCTCATATTACTTCTTTGACAATGGAGAGGGATTCGACCAGGTTTGCTGCAGAGGGCGCTCAATCTGCTACTGATAGATTACAGAGACTAGCAGATGGTACCTCCATGGCAGATTACATGTGAGAGGTTGCTCGTATTGGTGAGGAGATTGATTTTATAGAGCAAGATATTATGACACAGTTCCTTCTAAGCAGAGAGTTAGCTATCTGAGGTATCATTCTGCTAGGTCACGATCTAGGACTGTCAGTGCAGGTGTTACATAACATCTACCTAGATATCCCAAGGCTCCTGGTTCCTCTGGTGGTAGGGGTCCTGATCCTGCTATGCCTACACCATCTGGAGCCAACAACACTTGATTTGTTGTCCATGTTACATTTGAGATGTGATGTTCACTTTGATTATTTTGATATACAACCATTTTTTATGTTATATCTCTCTACATTTAAGACATCATTGTATACTTGACATTGTGATTTTGTTATATATGAGATGTAGTGGATTCTTCGGTCTATTATGTATTCTATATGATTCTCTGATGGATGCATTTTCTTTGATGTTTTATATGCTATGTGATGGTTTTATTGTTATGATGGTATGCTTTGATATGATGTTGTTCTATCTATGGATGCATGTTATATCGATATATGATGTATGTGGATTCATAATTTATGGATATGATGTGTTTAAATGATATACTATATGTGATGTAAATGCAAATATATGATGTAATAAAATGGATGAAAATTTTGAATGATATATGATGCAATAAATTTGATGGAATTTATGATCAAATGGATGGATTATATATGGATATGTGATAATAAATGGATGGATTTAATGACTTATGATGATGATGTATGTTTGTGAAACTGGGATGATATAAATATATGTTTGTTAAGATTTTTGTTATGATATGATGAGAATGTAAAAATGATTGATTGAAATATATGAATGATGAAATGATGATGTAAATGCTTTCAATGTATGTAAATGAATATGATGATGCAACTATATGATCATGAGGATGTTTTTGTTAATGTCAAGTATACTCAGTCTATTATGATAAAAGATAATTGTTTAATGAATGATTTACCAATTTTATAACAAATACTTTACAGATGTAACACTATTATGGATGCAATCTACTTTTACCATGCAAATCTACATGTAAACATAGGCATTTTAACAATACTTTTGTGCTTTGTATCATCATTGAGCGTTTAAAATATGTTGAAAGTGAGTACAAGCATCAAAGGTATAATGTAAACCGATGATGACCTGAGTACTACTTTCATGATTTTTGATATTGCAAGTGAACACAAGCATCGAGGTATAATTAAACCGAGATGACTTGACCATTTCTTACATAAACAAACAAGAATTAACCACTTTCCTATGTGAATTGGAATGCCATACATATACTTTGTAGAGAATTTCCCATGATGATTCACACAATAATTATGATTAATTCACAAATAGCAGACAAAGAAAATACCATTTCTTCTTCCTGGCTTCTCTAGTTCAATATATAATTGAGTTGCTCCAAAGAAATGGTAACAATAATCAGAGTACAACTTATCCAAATTTTGTTTAAAGTATTTCAATCATTATTCAGATTAGATCATCCATCCTGATTTTGTGATTTTTTTTTTTTTCAAGTTTTTGATCAAACTAACCTAAATACCTATCCTAGGGGCCTCGGGGGCTGATCAAAGATTAGACTTTCCTACATTATACATGTAGAAACTATGTAGTTTGATTGACATAGACACATGTTTTTGACTTTTTGAGACTGACTTTTTGACTTGTTTTTGGATTTTCTATTGTGGTATGGATGTCCAATGTGTTTCTGATGGTGATTGATGTTTAATGTTGGGTTGTGTTTCGAACATTGTTTTTTTTGTTTTTCTTCCTGTTGTTTGTCCATTTTGTTAAGCTCGAGATTTATGTTGCCCCCAATGATTTTCAGATGTTTCCCCCAAGCTAGGGTGAGACATGACCACATGATGTGATATGATAATGGATGCAAAATGATGGTGAAGGTAACGACCATGACATGTGTCCAAAATAGATGGGAGAGCTGATTTAAATAAAAAATAGTGCCTGTTACCAAGTTTTCACCATATGTTTTTTATTGCACTTTTTCATTCTTTTTCGATCTTTTGTATTTTTCTATATTTTTTTTAATTTTTAATTTTTTCTGTCTTTTTGATTTGTTTGTCACTAGGATGTCTGTTTTCCAGGTTTTCATCAAGGTAACCATTTGTAGAAACTAATTCATGCACTAAGTAATTCAGGTATAGAACTTTCTAAGATGGATACTGTTGATAGGTTCATCAAACAGATCCCCTTCTGGTGTAGACAGTTGATATGCTCCAGTCCATACACTGATATGATTACAAAGGGACCTAACCAGTTTGGTTCAAACTTCCCTTTCTTTTCTCTATCCTGCTGATTCCTAGGGTTTTCCTTTAGAACCAAGTCTCTAACTTGAAAGACTCTAGGTTTTACCCTATGATTGTAACTCCTTGACATTATTTGCTAGTAGGCCTTCAAATGATTGACTGCTTGCTGACGGCATTCATCTAGTAATTCCAATTCTTGTAGCCTTGAAACTCTATAATCTTCATCTGTAATGATACCTTTTAGTGAGACACAAAGTGATGGTATTTCTACTTCAATTGGTAGAATGGCCTTTGATCCATCACCAAGGCGTATGGTGTAGCTCTTGTTGGTGTTTTGATGTTGGTTCTGTAGGCCCATAGTGCAATATTTAACTAAACATGCCAATCATGTCCAACATCATTTACCATCTTCTTTAGTATTTTTAGGATTTTCTTGTTTGAGGCTTTTGCTTGTCCATAATTTCCCTGTGGGTAGTACGGTGTTGAAAAACAATGTTGAATATGGAATTGTTCACATAATTCCTAGTGGACGTCATGATTTTTAAAAGGCCTACCATTGTCTATGATGATGGATTGAGGTACCCCATATTGACAAATGAGGTAGTTGAGTATGAAAGATGAAATCTATTTTCCAGTGACAGTTGTCAAAGGAACTGCTTCTATCCATTTTGTGAAATACTCTATTGCTGTGATGATGAACTTGTGCCCATTAGACAAAGAAGGATTTATTTTCCCTACCAGGTCCAGTCTCCATTGAAAAAAGGGCCATGTGGATGTCAACAGTTGTAACTCTTGCACCGGTGCATGAATTAGATTACCATGAATCTAACATTTCTGACACTTTTTAACATATTGATAGGCCTCCCTCTCCATGTTCGGCCAGTAATACCCTAAATGGAGGAGTTTCTTAGCTAGGGTAAACCCACTTGAATGAGTCCCACAAATACCTTCATGGACCTCTCGTAAGGATGTTTCAGATTCATGATGCTCTAGAGACCAAAGAAGAGTACCATCTAGACCTCGATGGTAAAGGATGTCAGTGATTAATGTATGTCACGCAGATTGATAGATAAAGTTACACTTCTAGTTTCTAGAGAGGTCAAGAGGAAGAATGTTATCTTTGAGGTGAGTATAGATCTCTCCATATTGTGAGGTTTGAGTGTTGGTTATTTGGCACATGATATGTGAATTAGGATTATCGTATGCAGGATTAGATACTTGTTCAATCATAAACTCATATCGATTTTTCTTTTATGATAATTGTAAAAGGGAGGAAACCATATAAAATCATAGATTTTATGAATAAAAAAATTGTAAGAATTAATGTATGGGGGGAGGCGTAGGGGTTACCCCCATAGCTGCCCCATTGGGTGAGATTGTGGAGGCAGCCAGCGCTGCCTACCATAGTCGCCGCCCCATGGGGGAGGCGGGTGTGGAGGCAGCCAGGCTGGCTACACAGCTGCCCCATATGGGAGCCGCCATATGAGCATAGCCACAGTCGTGGTTGTTTTCTGGCCTCCGATTTTGTTTTAAATATTTTTTTTATTATTTATATAATTTATATATATTATATAGATATATATAATTATATATTTATTTTATTTTAATTGGAAATTTTGTAATTTATTTAAAAATAAATAAATAAATATATATATATATATATATATACATATTTGAATAGATATTATATTGTTAAAAAAAGTATTAAATGCTTAAGTAGAGGAATTGGTAATAAAACTAAATAATATATATTTAAATATAATCATTTAAATGATTATTTTATTATGATGAATGCGATAAATGCATGGATTAGGAATTTGATTTGATTTACAATGAAATATTTCAAATAGAGAAATCAATGTTTGTTATGATGTGTTATTGTGAAATTGGAGTTAAACTAATTGTTTTAATTTTATTTTTGTTTGAGAATGAAATTATATTTAAGTTAATTAATTTCAAGTATAGTATTACCGTTTTAATTGGATTTAGGAAATCTGAACATTAGAACATTTAATTGCTTGAATTATTTTAAAGTTGTGTTCTTTTTTGTTCACGTTTACGGGAAATTTGAGTTAATTGTGTTAGAAAGTCTTCTAGAGAAGTTCATTTTATGTGGAGGTGGTTTGTATTATGGATTAGTCCTATGATTTACCTTGGGTAGTGCAAGTGGATGTAGTCTAGTTTGAATACCTGGTTACTACGAACGGGATGTATGATCTAGTTTGAAGACCTGGTTACTACGAACGGGTTGAGTTGACCTTTACAGTATGGTCAATATTTGTTACCAATTTTTGTGCACCTTGTTTACCCATGGTTTGTGGTTTGACCCTAGTGTTGTCAGTAGGAGACTGGCTCTTTGTGGGGGTCCGACACATAAAGGAGTGCGAGGGTAACTCACTTAGGGTTTAATAAAGTGATAACTTAAAAGAATTAATGGGGAACTCACATAATTAAAGATAATGTATGTTCTCTCATGACTCATGCGCTTGTTTAGGCTTGAGGTGAGATGAGAAGCATAGTTTGTATGAGGGTCCAACAACTGGTAGAGGCAGCCAAGGTAACCCAAGATGGGGGTCTGGTAGCCTAGGAAGTTTACGCCAGGGTAATTCATAACAAATTATGTGTGATACTCTTCCTATGACAATAGTCAGATTGTATTGTACAGTGGTTGTACTTGATTCTTTATTCTGGAAGTAATGTAACCCTCATGTTGTGTTTGTACTTGTGTTAATTTGTCTTGAGTTTTCCTGTGTCTAGTGGTTGTCAGTTTTGTCTAGGGAACCTTTTTACTATCTCCTAGCATGGGGGTGGTCCTACGGGTACCACTTGATTAGGTGGAACATGCACCTTACACCGTTGGGTCTGTAGTGCTTGTTCATTATGGTGGGTACTTCCTGATTGGAGAGCTTGCATGTACCAGTAGATTTCTAATTTCTCTTATGTCTCATTTATATTAGTTGGATATCTTGTTTATATATCACTCCACTATTTTGTTAGAGGAGAAATCTTGTAACTTGTAATAGTAACACTTATGTATGATCTACCTCATTTGGAAATGAGTATTGTAATTATTATATTGAATGCAATGTAAGAATGAATCATTATTGTACATATATCTCATGTGATATATTTAATGTTATTGAATGTATGATATTAAATTTATGAGTAATGAATAAATGTGATAGATAGTTTACTTTGGTATAAGTGGAATTTGAATGTAATACCTTGTCATGTATCTTAGAGATTGTTTGTGCTAGTGTTGTTTATATCATATGTTAATGTTATTTAAATAAACATTACTACACTTTTGTTGTGTTTGCAACATTCTTTAAGGTTATGTGGCGGGGCATTACACATGATACTCTTTTTCCATCATCTGTTCAAAGCTTCCTATAACAAACTGTTATTTTCCGTTGTTCTTTTTATTTGTAAGGCAAGAAAATGTATTGGTTAAGTTGCATTGTCGAAAGAGCCATTGTGGTGTTGCTTGCATATGAGGCTATTGTAAGAATAGTCATCCTTGATTCTTTTCTATAACATATCTGAGAGTTTTGAAACTGTTGTGCTGTGAATGTGAAATTACATGTATAACGATATATATATGTAAAGTAGCAATTACACATAAACATATAACAAAGTATATATGTGTATGCATTTCTATATAATTCTATATATATGAATAATTAGAAAAGGAATAGGATGGTTTAAACATTAGAATATATCAGAATATATACACAAAGATTTTATAGCTTTTTATGTTAGCACAATTTAGCCTTCATCATACTAATTGTACAAAATGTGTATAACACCAAAGATGCATAGAGTGTATATATGTCTCTATCTATGTATATATATATGTATGTATATGTATATATATATATATATATATATATATATATGTATGTATGTATGTATGTATGTATGTATATATGTATATGTATATATGTATGTATATGTATATGTAGGTTGGTGGTGGTGGAGAATGTTGTTATATAATGGGGAAGGTGAATGGTAAGTGTTTGACGTGGACCTTTGCAAATATGTGGGTTGGCAGTAGTGGAGGTGGTCTCCTCGAAAGGCGGAAGGTGAATGGTAAGTGCTTGCTCACCCAATGGTTAATGCATTATGTGGTTGTTGTACAATGGAGGTGGGCAAGGTAAATGTGGATGGATGAAGTAAATGTGATATTGAATGTAGCAGTCTGGAAAGTATACTTTGATTAAGTTGCATTGTGCAAACAACAAATATATGTCCATATGTTTACATGTATATATATGTGCATGTTTTACATTGGTATTTTTGCATAAATGATTAATTTATTGTTCATGCCTTTTGGGCTCTACTTATTGTTCCTTTTGATAGCAGGTTGGAGGGTTTTAACCCTGGTGTGTTACAAAACCTGTGAGAAAGTATATAGGCTTAATGCATTATGTGGTTGTTGTACTATGGCGGTGGATGAAGTAAATGTGGTCGGTCAAAGTAAATGCAATATTGAATGTAGCAATATGGAATGGCAGATATGTTATAGGATGGAGCAAAACGCAATGATTTTAACAATGGTCTCCTACCAAACCAACACCACACTCGCTATTTGCACAATGCAACTTAATCAATATATATGTATATGTATATGTGTGTCTATATGTATATGTATATACGTATATGTGTATGTACATATATATATATGTGTGTGTGTTTGTGTGTTTGTATGTGTATATGTTGCATGATACTCTTTTTCGGTCATCTGTTCAAAGCTTCCTATAACAAACTATAATTTTCCATTGTTCTTTTCCTTTGTAAGGCAAGAAAATGTATTGCTCAAGTTGCATTGTCCAAAGAGCCATTGTGTGTTGTGAAGTCTGTAAGTCATTTTACATGGGTTTTTTGTATAAATCTTTTCTCCACAATATTGAATACCAAACAATGGAGCTTAAATTTCCAATTAAGTCTGTGGTGCTATATGCATTTTGGACAGATCATTGCATCATATAATTGTTGCCATAACATAGACAAAATAGGTGTTGCCTTCGAGAGTTGGGTTTGAATAATTCATTTGGAAAGTTGCAAGGATTGATGCATTTGTTGTTGTTTATAGAGTTCTATTAAAATTTCCCTGGTTGTCTATATCTAAACATGGGTTGGGGGTGGTCGAGTTGGTAGCCTTGATATATGGAAGCTAAGTGCTAAGTGTTTTTTTGCATGAGGGACAATATTCAATGTTACAATATGGGAAAGCATAATTTGATGAAGTTATGCATATATACACTTTGTGCATCTTTTCCGTTATACACATTTTTTACTATTAGCCCCTTCGTATCCCTGTCAAAAATATAATGCATATGAATACATACATTTGAAAATAGTTTTGCATATACAAATGTCTTTGGTGGCTTTTAATGGAATATCTATAAGATATTCACAATGGTAAAATGGCTATTCTGACAATGCAAATGAATATATTTTCTTCCATATTCTGGAACACATTCATTATGCCACAATGCATATTCTGACAATGCAAATGAATCAAAATATTTTCTTGAATATTTTTTAGTATACTTTCCCACACTGCAATATTCAATATCACATTCGCTTCCTAAAAGGATGAGCTTGATGCATAGAGGCTTCATAAAACAATTGATGTCATTAAGGAGAAGGGTTTCAACAACATGGAATGTTTTGTGAAGCCTCTATGCATCAAGCTCATCACATGATTTTTTGGCTTTGGGGTTTGGCTAGAGTCCATGAGGCTTCATGGTGATAATATGGTGCGAAGGAGAACAACCATCGGTTTTGTGGCTTTTCCTTTCACCATCATACATTGTTTGCTACAAATACACAACATATTCTATTTTTCCCACTACATTTCTCCACAGTAGTAGATAGGCTTGTCATCACATGTTTGTAATAGTGTAAAAGCTCCAACTACATTCTATTTATATAGAAGGTAAGCCTATATATCCTTTATTGCATTCCTTATTTCACAAGTACATGTCAAATTGTTTTTAATAAATGATATAAGTACATATATTTTTTAAAATGTATAACACTGATTGCAACTAAAGAAACTTATCAGTTAGTGATACCAAATTTCCACAACCTATTATGCTTCAAAATTCTTATTTTTTGATATTTGATTGTGTTTCAGTTTTGTGGGTGGGCAATCTATGTTCTTCCTTGGCATTTGCTGACAGCCCATGAGGCTACATGGCCCAATATTGCAAGGTGGAGAGCAGGCCTTCTTTCTTTTTGTTTAGACTATGTCTACTTGCAACTACAAGGTATGCATAGCTCCTATCTAGCACTTTTATCTTTGCAAATATGCATGTTATTTCTTCATATCTTTCCATATATATATTTACACATTTAGTAAGACTCAATCTATCTTATTTTAATATGTGTTGTCATAATAGTGGTTTACAATTCCTGAGAGGAACGAATTTTAGCTGAAATCACATATTTTTAGAAAATATAATGATTTAAGCCTTAAAAAGTTCCATTTTAAGGATTCCAATTGAAGAGGGTTTGATCAAATCACCTTAGATCAAACCCCCTTGGATAGAACCTCGCTAGTTTTAAACCATACCTATAAATGCGTCTCCTTTACACCTATCAAAATGCTGATAAAAAATCACTTTTGATTTAGCTTTTGGGGGATCAAATGAATTCATTTAAAATTTATTTCAAATGATTATGGTATTCCTTAGAACAAGATATCCAATGAATATAATTTTAATATGTTTTGGTTTTGTTATGTATTTGTTTTTTAAGTTTTATTAAACATAGGTTTTTCATCGAAAATGAATTTCTTTGTTCTTCACATGTGGAAAAATAGAAGATTATGAATTTTTTTTTGAAAAATAAGAGTGCACTAGATATTGAAGTCCTTGATCCAACAAAAAATTAAATTAAAATTTCACATATACAAAAAGTTATGTGTTATACCGGTCATTGATTACGAATTATAATTAGTTTAACTTTGAAACTTGATTAGGAAAAAAATATTCAATAAAAACTATCTAACCAAGTGGAAGCACTAGATATCAGTTAAAATCTAAATTCGAAAGAATTATAATCTTATCCTTCATGGAAAAAAAAGAGTTATGTGTTATAATGAAAGTCACTTTTTAAAATGTTGTTTCTGAAAAAATTAATTTTTCACGGAGATGGAAAAGAAGTACAACTGATTCCAAAAATTTTGAAAAAAAATATTTATAGAATCTAGAGACAAAATTTGATGAGACTCTAGTTTGCACCATGTTCAAATTCCCTCAGGTTTAGCAGCTATAGGTGCCCGAATGTGAAGATTTGTTAAAAATATAATAATTTTAGTGTCAGTTTGGCCAAAAATTGTAAACCACTATTATGGGATCACCCTATGGTGAAATATCATATTTTAGAACTATGTGTGTAATCCTTTTCATAAATCATACAACTATACATTTTTTTTTTAAATGTATACCAGTGATTTCAACTAAAGAAAATTCTGAGGTTAATGCTTTGAGCTTTCAACAATGCATAATGCTTAAGATTTGTCATGGACAAAGTATGCTCTAAGTTGGGGATTCCGTGATAGGCTAGGTTGTTGCATCACCCAGTATGGTGGGGTGGAAAGCATGCCTCCTTTTCTTTTGTTCATACTGCAACCAATTGCACACACAAGGTATGCCTACATCTTATCTAGCACTACCCTTTTGCAAATATGAACATAATATATTCATGTGTTCCCATCTCTATGTTTGCACATTCATTGACATCCTATGCTTTTGATTTTAATATGGTGCCGACGTGTATGCATGGAAAAATTGCAAATATATAGATATGCAGATTGTTTGTTATTTGTTAGAAGTTTTTGACAGGATTTATGTCACCTAATTTGTCCATAGGATTTTTGTATGTTTAACCTTAGAGACAAAAACATACAGCAAGAAGATATTAAGTATTATAAAGAAATAGGGAAATTGTAACACACCTCTTAGTAAAACATACATACATGTATTTATGCATATATACATATTTATACACATGTATATACCTGTATACATATATATGTGTGTGTGTGTGTGTGTATGTTGCATAATACTCTTTTCACATCATCTATTCAAAGCTTCCTATAACGAACTATAATTTTTTGTTCTTATTTTTCTTTGTAAGGGAATAAAATGTATTTGCTAAGTTGCATTGTCGAAAGAGTCATTGTAGTGTTTCCTGCATATGACATATGTATATACATGTGTAAATATGTATATATATACATGTATGTATGTATGTATGTATGTATGTATGTATATATATGTATATATATATATTATATATACATGTGTATGGATATGTATATATGCATAAATTTATGAGCATGGAGGAATTTTAATATTGCATTTAGTTCACCTACCAGCATCATGCAATGACATGACCCATTGGTCCTCATGGCAACAAACACTTGCCAATCCACTTCCCTGTATTGAGGACAACATTCTCCATCAACACCAACCCATGTAATTACTAAGGTCCACATCACCACAAAAAAAACTAGTAGATTAAGTCTGTGGCATCTTCTACCACAACACAAGCTGGTGAAATAGAGAAATTGAGAAATTGTTAAAGAGGTATTAGAATACCAATCAACAACAAAAAAATTGTAACCCTATCCATATTTTTTTTTACAAAAGAAAGAAGATTTCACTATAGTCTCTCCACTACCAAAGACTTATAATCTCTTCCAAGTCTCGAAAATGGGTATAACGCAAAAGATAGAAACATAAAACAACAAGACATTAACAATACATTAATCATCTATGCAAAGCACCCATGCAAAAATCAGTATTACCCCACAAGCTTCATTGAAAATTTGAGCTACATTGCCACAAATAAAAAAGGAAGGATAAAGAGTGAGTATACGGGTAAAATTAATATATATATAATGTGAGCCTAAAAATAGTCAATTTATGCAATTAGATAAACGAAGCTGTCTATTGACAATCGTCTGCTATGAAACCAGCACCACAACTGCTCTTTGCACATTTTCTTTTTAGTCTATGAAAAAATTGAGTCATTCTATAACAACAATTGCATCATCTGGTATTGAGTATTATAGAGAAATAGGGAAATTGTAATAGAAATGTTAGTAAAATATACATGCATGTTTTTATGCATATATACATATATATACAGATGTATAAACAGTTATATATGTGTGTGTGTATATGTATATATATGTATAGATGTATATAAATATGTATGGATGTATACATGTATATAAATAGAAATATATGTACAGATTTGTGTATATATATATATGTATATATATGTGTATTCCTCACACATTACACACAAAATTTGAGCTACATTCGGTGGAATTCAATATTATAGAGAAACAAAGCAATTGTAACACACCTATTACACAACAAATACTATTCAAGGCTTGGCTGACAAAATCCCCATTGGAAACTTCAAACAAATAACAAAAAATAAACAAATATAAATGCCTCTATGCAAGCATTTGTATATATTGCTACTTGTTGGCTCATCTTTTGTAATAGAAAAAATGGAATATAGAACAACAAAAATTGAAATCCTTAAATACATATATGGGTTCAATTTTGCCTCTATTTAGACATTTTGGAAAATACAAATAAGCATATATATATATCCATATGTACACATGTATCTATTTATCTATATATACAATAATATATCTGAATGATAACATTTTCCATCCAATGGCCATAAATATTATTGACAAATAGAGAAATTGTAAAAGAGGTTTTAGAATAACACTCAACAGCGAAAAATTACTAACCCTAACTATACTTTTTTGACTAATCAAAGAGGCTTTACTGGTATTTCTCCACACTCTTATTTGCACTTGGGCTAACAAAAATCCTATTGAGAACTTCTAACAAATAAATTGGATAGATACGAAGAGATTCTATAAAGAATATGGCTTTACCTTCATGAAACTAACTTAATATATATACACGTCTCTATATATGTTTGTATATCTATATATGTAATATGTATGGATATACATATCTATGTCAACATCTATATATCTATGTATATGCATATATGCATTCAATATCACACTTACTTCTTCCGTATGCATTTACTTCATCCACCTCCATCGTACAACAACCAAAGAATGCATTAACCATCAACCGAGCAAGAACTTACCATTCACCTTTCGCCTTTCGAGGAGATCACCTCCACCACCACCAACCCACACATTTTCAAAGGTCCACGTTTAACATTTACCATTCACCTCCCCCAAAAAGACAACATTCTCCACTGCCACCAACCCATGTAATTGTGAATGCCTATGTCGCCACACAAAAAAAAATAAAAATGGTTCCCTCCCCACTGGCCGACGGCCCCCCAAGCATTGGAAAACCTTCCACATAGCTAGAATGTCGAGAATCGCAATAGATACTTCAAACAAGTATACATGTATATATGTATATGTATGTGTATACATGTATACAAATATATGTATATGTATATATATATATGTATGTATGCTTACATACATATATATGTATGTTTCACATGGGTATTTTGCATAAATGATTTATTAATTGTTCATACTTCTGATTCTCTACTTATTCTTGCCGAATGGTCATATGGTGATGAGTATAATGCCAATGCTACACAAAGATAACTACAATTGGTAAACAAAGGGTGAAAAGTATGTTTGTAGGTATATGTATATGTATATTTATATATATATATATGTATATTTTTATGTATATGTATATTTATATGTATACATACATGTATGTATATGTATATATATGTGTATGTGTATGTATATGTATATGTATATGTATGTATATGTATATGTATATGTATATGTATGTGTATATCTATATGTAAAATGTTGATGTATACAATCATCTATTCACCATTTTACTATTTTCACCTTCCTCTGTATTGCTTTCAGAAATATATACTCTATGTGCTGGCATGCATCCTCTTGTTGCACAATGGTGGTGGATGAAGCAAATGCAATAGTGAATGCTGGTGTGTGGGAGAGTGTAGTTTGATGAAGTTCTACTGTCAAAAGAACCATTGTGTTGTTGCTTTCATAACAGGGTACTATTAAATTCATTGCATTTTGCTCCGTTTTAAACCACCTTGGAGGGTGCTCAAACTATTGAGATGCAAAATTGGTAAATCTTTTTGCATGAGTAGTTTACATAAATGATTAATTTATTGTTTATATCTTTTGTTCTCTCCCATATTGATTAAATTACATTATTTTAGGATCATTTTTCAACACATAAAATAGCTAAACATAAACTTTGTACTATGCACTACATTTGTCATTGTTTGCTTTAGTTAGGTTGCTTGTCTTCTATCAAACAATTGAATGTGGATTTCCCACCATCTATCACTTGTGATCCCTAAGTGTTTTCCTAATAGTTGCTCTACAATTTCTCTATTTTCTACTATCATGTGATCTATGGTAAGAGTCTTTGAGATATTCCATTGACCTTACCTAATTTTTTTACTTAGGTGGGTTGGCTTTTGCCTTTGTCTAGAAATTTGGAAAAACACAAATAAGAAGGTATATATATCCATATGTACACATGTATATATTTATTTATATATAAAGCAATACATCTTAATGATAGCATATTCCATCCAAACAAATTAACCATGTTAAAGATTATAGAATTTTAAAGATTAAAAACAAAATCTTGTTAGAAGAACAATAGACTACTCTGTTAGAGGTAGCTTCAAATAAATGAGTGGAAAACAATATCATGAAATGTTATTAATAGTTAAACAAATGAGGGCACAACAATATCATGAAACATGTTAATAGAAGACAATTGCTAGCCTCTTTTATTTTATATGTATATTATTTTGTTTAGATTCCTACAGAAATTTCAATATGCATTCAAGAAAACTAGTGTATTGTAGACTCTCTATTTCAAATTCTTCAATGCTCCTATGGCTGAGTTCAATGCAGCTCATCCTTGTTAGACACAATCAACATTGTATGTAAGTATGACACTTTCTCATTGTCAATAGACAACTTTGTTTATCTAATTGCATAAATTATTCACTATTTTCAGGCTCACATTGTATATATTAATTTTACCCCTATTCTCACTTTTTATCCTCCCTTTTTTATTTCCCTTGGTTGTGCACTAACATACCTTTGTTTTGTGTTTGCAGGAACTACGTTTAAGCATGCAAAGGGATTTGAAAATCAAGTTACGCTTTTGGTTTCAAGGTCTCACACCAAAGAGAACACAACAATATCAGATATTATATATGGAAACAACAGAGTTCACCCAAGATTCCTGTTGTACAGTGTATAATGAAACTCCTCAACATCTCTCGTGGACATTTCATACTCCTCCTTCTCGTGGGTTTGGCTAGAGCCCATACGGCTCCATGATGCCAATATGGAAGGGTGAAAAATGAGCATAGGTTTTGTGGTTTCCCATTTCACATCATTTATTTTTTGTTACATACATATATGTATATGCACAAATTCTTCTATACACTCACTATTATTTTTTCATACTTTCTCATTTTCAATAGATAGCCTTGGTTAAACAATTGCAAAAATTATTCACTATTTTTAGGCTCACAATGTATATATTAATTTTACCCCTATACTTTCTCTTTATCCTTCATTTTTTATTTCCCTTGGTTATCCACTAACAAAGCTTTCTATTCTGTTTGTAGGAACTAGGTTTAAGCATGGAAATAGATGTGAAAACCAAGTTAAGACAACAATATCATATATTATATATGCAAACAATAGAGTTTCCCAGGATTCCTACTGTATGATGTATGATGAAACACCATAGCATCTCTCATGGATGTTCAATACTTGTCTTGCTCAAGGGTTTGGCTAGAGTCCATGCAACTCCATGATGCCAATATGGCAAGGTAGAAAATGAGCACGGGTCTTCTGCTTTCCCATTTCACATCAGTCATTTATTTGTTACATACATATATGTATATGCACAAACTATTGTATAGATTTACTATTATTTTTTCCATAAGGAAGAAAAACAAGCGTAGTTTTTGTAGTTCTACATTTAACAGCATACATTTTTTCTTACATATATATATATATATATATCTATGTCTACACAAATTATTTTATACATTTGGTGACATATTTTCGATCTTCCCTCCAAACAATGTGTAACTTCTAATTCAATTCAAATACCTTCACAAAGTATACATGTCATTCAAATCCCTAAATTGTCGAGTTGATACTACTTCCAACATCTTCACTTTTTGTAAAACCCGTTTCTAATCACCATTATAACTAAACTATTGGAATCACTTTTCCAAAACACATAACTATATTAAACGAATCACTTTCTCAAAACCATTCTTGTTAATTTGATCTTAGGAAGATAACACATAATCTACAATTTCATAGCCACTTTGTAATTGGTAAACCTGATTCTGGAACACAAAAAACATATTCCCATTTTAGTGAATCAAAAATTGATTATAATACCTTAAATTTTGGACAAAAATTATTATTATTAAGAAAAATAATACTTTACAAATTTCAATTGTATTCAATTGAGAAAATGTGATTTATAAATAAAAAATTTATTTAAAAATCATTTTCCTAATATTACTTATTAAAATCTTTGATAATTAATTAATTGAAATGCAAATAATGGATACATTGTAAAAAATGAAAACAACCTGCGGTTCTATTTTACATTCCCAAAATTGGCTTCCAACTAAAAATAACTGATATGGAAGCACAAGAAAACAATATCCTCATATACGAAAATGCTTTCTAATCTTTGGTGCACTGCTTCTCACATAACAATAAAGAAGTGCACTATAATATAGAGTTTACAACAGTGTATAATATTTGAAATAAGTGTACATATGTAAAACAATTTCTACATAAGCCATATTCATATTATCCATCTAATTATTCCTTTCTAATATCTTTCTCTATTAAAATATACTCTATGGATTTTAGTCTTGATTAACTCCTACATCAAAATATTCACCAACAAAACTAGTAATTTACAAATTTAAATTGTATTGAATGCCAAAAATGTGATTTACTATGAAAATTTTTATTCAAAAATCATTCTCCTAATATTATTTATTAAAATAACTAATAATTAATTAATTGAGATTGGAAGTAATGAATACATTATAAATAATGAATTTTGCATTCCTACAATCAACTTCCACTGAGCAATAATTGATATTGAAATGCAAAAACAATCTCCTAATATACACAAATGATTTTAATCTTCACTACATTGCTCGTCACTTAACAATTAACAAGTGCAAACATTCTACAATGCTCAGAAAAAAGTAGAGATGATATCATTTACTGCACACATATCTTTCCTTAGATTTCAAATTCACTTTGTGATCTACCTCTCATGAGGACCCCTATCAGCTGATTGTTGCATGTTGTGCATGCGACTACTAGTTAATACTAGTTTTGAAATTAGATTCCACAATCATCTTATGGATCACAACATTTTTCTAATTTTTTTTTTTTTTTCCTTTTCACCACTTTCCACTTCAAGGGGGATAAAGAAGATTGAGCTTTTGTTTCAAACTTGTGGCACTCCACGAGAGTAAAAGTCACTTTTGTTGGATAACAAGGTTCAATCAATTGTGATTTCTCACTTTCATCAAGGCATATAGTCTCACTTATATCTAAAAGGGGTGCCTTTGAGGACAACTCAAGAATTGAAGATTCATTCGAAGAATCTACTTTTTGTTTGACCATATTTGGAGGGAGATTTCTCAGAGGACCATCCACTGTATAATCTTGTGGTAAGGCATCTCTACCACATGGCTTGGGAGCCATTGTTAAGTTTAAAATGGGGGAATTCATCGGTAATATGTACAATGGTGAAACATTGACAACTCTATAAAGGAAAACCTTCATAGTCCAATGTCTAAGACCAACTACATTCAAGAAATTTAAAGGTAATTTCTACAAGAAGATCTTTGAAGTATCAAGATCTTCAAGAATGCATGCAAAAGTAGTCTATGTGAAATATATAGTGGCATGATCAACTACCAAGAAACAACCAAGAGTATTGTTGATAGCCTCGAAGAATACATTGAACTAAAATTGAAGTGGTAAGATTGGAAGACAAATCCACACAAGTTTAATGATGAAAGATTTAGTTGATGGATAAAAATTAGGATGCCATGGTTTGAGCATGAGGACATCCTGATCCCAAATCCAAAGTTTTCCATAGAGGATTGCATCTCAATCTTTCTGATGATAAAAAACAAGGAGCCTTACAATGGAGGAATCTAGTCATCACTAATTCATTTGTGTTTATTTGGAAGAGCAAACCACAATAGATTAAATCTTTCAATTAAGTCATGAGTGGTATTAGAATCTTTGCATTCTAAAATTTTATCTTTTAAGTCCTCCATGAAAACTAGGAGAGTAACTTTGGAATCACAGATGAGAGATTTGGATTTCTCTCCCCTTAAGAGAATTTAAAGCTAACTGTGGTGGGGATGAAGGGGAGATCCATTAAGAAATAATCACCGTATGAATGGAGTTGGGATATGGAGTGTTTGGATGCAAATTGGGTCAAAAACTAAGCGACCTGCGAACCGGATTAGGGTAGGGAATGGACTTCTGAGCAATGCTTGATCCATGATGAGTATGGCATGAACAACCATTAATCATCCCAATGAAGTCAAAGATAATGATTCCTTCAAGAGGATCATCCATGCTGAGACAGGAAAATTGATTTTCAAAGACCGTGTTGAGAGAAAATTTTGGCAACACAGAAAAATTGTTATTACATAAATATTCATAAAATTGAATTTTATCTATATTAATTATATTATATAATATTATATTACAATACATTATACTAGCAGTTCCATGTAGTAACACACAACAATGAGCCGATAGGCAGAGAGTGACATGAAAGGCAAGTGATGTGCAAGCAGTCTCTTTGGAAAACATTCAAATGTGAATGACATGAGTGGGCATAGTAGCTATATGCAGATGTAGATAATATAGTTACACATTAGGGAATCCAACAAAAAATACAATGGTTTGCTAGATATATTATGGGCGATAATTAAAGTGATTGAGTGGGAACAATATTGTATCCCATTTTTACCTTACGGTTTAGCATCATTATTTTATTTTAAATTATAATGGGGATTGAAGGAGGGTGTTAACCCTAATGGGTTGAAAGGAGGATATGTATATAAAGGATAAATTTTTTAAGCAATAGTTGGCGAATAAGTAACTTTGTATAATATATATATACACATATAGAGGTTTGGTTGAAGAACAATTGTATTAACATTCAATTAATTATTTGGTGATAACATCATTATTATCGGTGATTGGTTTGGTGGGGTAAATAATATTATGTAGTTAAGTTTTTTATTAAAGAAAAATATTATTATTAAATTTGAAATGATTTCATTAATTAATACCAATATCATTAAGTTTTATTAGTTAATCAAAATATAATATTATTATGGATAGGATTCAATGTCTAAATTGATGACATTACTAATGCGCAATTAGTTGGGAAATAATAATGTTGACATAAAATTAGTTGAATTCATCATTATATAAGCCCACCCCATAATTTAGCCATTGCATCAATTCTTTATGATACAAACTAACGATCTTTTCATAGCTAGTAACAAAGAACCCTACATCAATTATAGTTAAAACAATCTAAAAATAATATCAATATCATTAAGCTTCATTAGTTAATCAAAATATAATATTATTATGGATAAGGTTGAATGTCTAAATAATTGATGACATTACTAATGTGTATTTAAATGGGAAATAATAATTGTGGCCTACTATTAGTTAAATTGATGATTATATAAGGACACCCCATAATTTGGAAACTGCATCAATTCTTAATGATACAAACTAAGGATCTTTTCATAGCTAGTAACAAAGTACCGTAGACAAATTTTGGTTTAAAAAAATTAATTATTTGTGTGATGTAGAGTATAAGCAAGAGAAGAATAATCAACAATTCCCAATGCAATCTAACATAAAGGGTATAAGATCAAATATTTTAGTCCATTATAACCATAAGCTTAAACATATGATTTTTTTTTTATTCCTACGTTAGAAAGATAGCGATCTGTACATACAAAATATAAAGTAAAAGTCAACACAATGAGGCCTGCTCTCCACCCTACCATATTGGGTCATGGAGCCTCATGGACCCTCACCAAACCCCCGAGCAAGAATATAGATTGGCCACCACTATGATTAGTGGTGAAATGAATATTGTGTATTACAATCAATATAGAGTACATTAGGATATGATTGTCTATTTGACCATTGTTGCTGATTTTGCAGTCACTATCATTATTCGGGAAGGTTGTTTGTAACACATTAGTTTATGAAACACTGTTTTATTGTTGGAGCATGGTCTGCAAGAATAACAAAAAAGTGTTAGTGTGATAAACACACACCATTGGTATACAATAAATAAATCAAAAAATATAAAGACTTATCTAATTAATTACAAAGATGATGCAATACAGTTGCAGTAGAACACAATAAGTAAATAAAATCTAGGCATACCTTATGTAGGGAATAGATTGAAGTCTGGACATACAAAAGTAGGTCTTCTCTCCACCCTACGATATTGGCTCAGAGAGCGTCATTAGATCTTCTCCCTTGGAAAATATAATTCAAGAACTGGGATGTTGATTCATAACCACAATTACAATCACTTCATCTTCACAGTTGGTTGAACTTGATTTGCAAAGGTCGTCCATCTGTTTACCATATAAACTAGAATATTAACACCCAAGTTCTTGAACTATCTCTCCCAAGGGAGAAGAGCAATCAGATGATCGGCGAGGTAATTTAAAAATTTAAGCACAAAATGCAAAGCATAAAGGGAGAGCAAGAGGGAATTGACAACAACTCAACACAACCCTATCAAAAATTGAAACAACATAGCCTTTTTGATAGCACCTTCTCAATAATTGAACTCTATAGCTTAGGCAAGAGAACAATAATAAAAAATTCCTAATGGAATCTAACATAAAGTGTATAAGATCAACTAGCTCACTATGTTGTAAGCATAACCTAAAGCATATGATTTTTTTATGAATCCTATGTCAAAAAGATAGCAATTTGTACATAAAAAATATAAAATAAAACTCAACACAATAAGGCCTGCTCTCCACCCTACCATTTTGGGTCATGGAGCCTCATGGGCTCTCACCAAACCCCCGAGCAAGAATATACATTGCCCACCACTCTGATAAGTGGTGAAATGAATATTTCTTATTACAATCAATATAGAGTACACTAGGATCTGATTGTGTAATTGACCATTGTTACTAATTTTCCAGCCACTATCATTATTGTGAAAGGTTGTTTGTAAGAAATTAGTCCATCAAAAACTACATATGGCTGGAATATGGTCTACAAAAATAACAAAAAAGTGTGAAGTTTAGTATGTTGATTATGCAAAAATAGAATGAACTACATAAAATTAACTATTTTATTCCATTATAGCCATCACGATATAAAGCTCAAAACTGATACCCATGTTCCTATGCAAAAATTTTACTGTAAAGGCCAAACCTTCTGGTTGCAATGCGTTGAGGTCTGGAGACACAAATGGTGTCATGCTCTCCACCCTACCATTTTGGATCATGAAGCGTCATCGGCTATCAGCAGACCATTGCAATTACTTACCGTAAAGTACAACAACTTTTAATGATGATGCCAATGAACAATATTGTTCAAGTGAGCAATTCAGTTGCACACGTAGCAAATATAAAATGGAATAGAAAAAAACAAGGCCTGCTCTCTAATATTGGGTGGCCACTACTATGATGAATATTGAAATCAATGTTCCCATTATCTTAGCCAGTCTTATAATCTCTTCATCTTCACATTTTTTTTAAAGCTCATTCATCTATTTATCATGTATACTAGAATACAACATCCCACTTCTTGAACTCTCTCTCCTAAAGGAGAAGCATGTTCTCTGGAGCAATTGTGAATATGAAGAGATTATAGAACTAACTAAGATCAAGTAGATGATGGGGGCAGAAGAATAAAAATTATACACCTCTTCATTCTTCCTTCAATTACATCTCTACCTGCTTGCTATCTCTTCCCTCTGTTCTTTCTCCACCGCCTGTAAAAAATGAACACAAATTTCTCAGAACCCGCAACTTTTGCAACCATGAATGCATGCAAAGAACACAAGATAACATCTAACCACCTTCACATCTATATTGCATAGCTAATGAACGCACTTGCACCTCCACAGAAGCTTGCCATGCTCACTGACAACTACCTTCAACAACAACAAAAACCTAGACAATGAAACCAAACAATACACTATTGATAACTAGACAAGAATTTTTTTTGTATGTCAGGGAATTTAAAACATATGTTACTTGCACCATCACCACTATGTGGAAACCATACAACAATTAATGTTGATGTTGTTTCGCTAGCCTCCACAGCTACCTTCAACAACAACATAAACCCAGAGAATGACACCCAAAAATACATTATCAATAACTGCACAGACATTCATTTTTTTTTCAAGGACTTTAAAATAGATGTTACTTGCACGATCACCACTACATAGAAATCATACAACAATCAATGCTGATGACATTTCGCTAGCCTCCTGTACAACCACTCTATTCTCCTAGCCTCCTCTATGGAACGATATAACTTAAGCAAGATATCAATTATCAACAATGTCCAATGCAAGCTAACATAAAGTATATACGATGAACTATTTTAGTACATTGTAACCACAACCTAAAACATTTGAATTTTTTTGTGAATCCTATGTGAGAAAGATAGCAATTTGTACATAAAAACTATAAAATAATACTCAACGCAATAAGGTTTGCTCTCCACCCTACCATATTGGGTCATGGAGCCTCATCGGCTCTCACCAAACGCCCAAGCAAGAATATACATTGCCCACCACTCTCATCAATGGTGAAATGAATATTTCTTATTACAATCAATATAGCGTACATGAGGATATGATTGTCTATTTGACCGTTGTCACTAATTTTCCAGTCACTATCATTATTTTGAAAGGTTTTTTGTAATAGATTAGTTCATCAAACACTGCATTGTGGCTGGAATATGGTCTGCAAGAATAACAAAAAAGTGTGAAGTTTACTGTGGGGTATGTGCAAGATCATCATGGAAAAAATAGGCCTTTACGTGGCAAAAAATTCAGAAAAATCAGAGTTAGGCAACTTGACATAAAAATTTGAATAAGTTATCTATATTATTTCAAAAATATGTAAGAATAGAATCTTTAGCAAATTGAATGTAGTTTCTAAACTACTAGGTTTGTTTTAAAAAAAAAAACTATTTGGTGAAAATTTGAAATTTCAATGCAATAGTACTTAAATTTCAAGGAAAAAATAAGAAGTAGGTGTCTGTTTGACCACCCTAACCATAATAAAATGATAATATTTTCTTATAATATTTGAGATATAAGTAGAGGACTCATGTCCCGATGTGATGCATATTCTTTTATAATTTTTTTCCAAGTAAATAATTAATTATGAATTTTTTATTACAACTTTTAAAAAATAATAAAAACTCGTATGTCTGACTACCTTAACTTAGTCAAAACTTCATGAAATTCAATTTTTATTTTTTTAATCCTATAGTATGTGAAGCATAGAATATGACACATGTTTTGGATTTAAAAAATGTGATATTGTTTGAAAGCTATAGATGTTTTTCACTTAGCCTATCAATCAGGACTTGAGTCATAATTTGAATAGAAAATGAATAATAATTACTTATTAAATTCAAAGTAAAGCATAATTTATATTGGTGGAAAGATGTGAATCTCCTTTAAAAACCCTTTTCGTTTAATCAATTTGGGGTAAAAAAAAGTTGTCAGCCACATACCCATCATATTGCCACTTTTTGGCCCATCATGATCCTGCACATACCCTATGGTGATTATGAAAAAATAGAATGAGCCACACAATATTAACTATTTTATTGCATTACAGCCAAGGCAGTGGGAAGGTAAAACTCATAGCTATAGTCCTATGCAAAAAATTTAGTGGAAAGGTTACACCATATATAGCCTATGTATATACAAAGTGTGAATTCTAATGTAGTGATCACGCTTTATTGATAGACGATATGTAAATCAAAATATATCAAAGTTGTAAATTTTATAATAGATAATTTGCTCTCTAATTGCAATGGGATGAATGGAGTGACTATAATTTAGCCATACCTCCAGTGTGTGTGGTAGAATACACTATGCCCAAAACAAAACAAGGCCTAAATTCCACCCTACCATATTGGCTCATGGAGCGTCGTGTGCTCTCACCAAAGCCCTGAGCAAGAAAAATAAATTGTCCACCACTATGATCAATGGTGAGAGCAATTTTTCGGCCGCCAATGACTCAATATAAGATATAATCGCATGAAAAATCCTACAAAGGATAATTGTTTTGATTAGTATGGAATAAAAAACTGACAAAATATAAATACTTATAGAATTAATTACAAATCAGAGGCAATGGAGTTGCAGTAGAACAAAGTAAGTAAATAAAATCTAGAATTGCCTTGTGTATGCAATGGATTGGAGTCTAGACACAAAAAAGGAATCCTGCTATACACCCTAGCATATCACGTTATAGAGCATCATTGGCTATGACCAAATCCCCGAGTAGTAACATTAATTATGCACCACTTTGGTGAATGTTGAAGGAAATGCTATAGAATCTGAGGGAATCTGTTCAATGGAAATCAATGTTATACATTTTTAATAATTTTACATGGAGTTGTGAAATGACAAATGGAAAAAAGGATACATAGGTTTACATTATATATAGATGGAATATAGGTGAAGGAAATACAACATGTAGATGTGGAATCGTAAAGCCATTTAGAATTTTTGGGGAGCACTACATCTTGTATACGAATACAATGTAGTTGTAATCTAAAATCGTTTTAGTGGGATAAACCTACATAGAAGCAAACTATGAACTTTGGTACTGTGAACATGCTTTATTGGCAAGCAATATCTAAAACATGAAATATAGGTGGTTGTATAATTTATAAGCAAAATATATGTAATAGGACAATTAAATGTCACATATAAAAAATGATAATGAAGTGAATCGAGAGAGGGTGCTAATTCTATATGCATAGAGGTGAAGAGGAAAGGAGAAGCAATTCACTTACTGTAAAGAAGAGCAAATTTTGATGATGTTGATAATGAATAGTTTTATTGGAGAAGATCATCTTGTTTCATTTGTAGTGCACTGTAATTGTTGATATGTATCCTGCAGTTTGTAACAAAATAAAAAGGTAGGTCTACATAGTTGAAGTGAGCAATACAATTGCTTGTTATTCGGTGAAATGTTTCTGTATGCCTAACCTTCGAGGAAAGTCTAAGACTTTTTGAAGAGACACATATATAAGAATTGTTGATTGCACAAAGCACACAAAGATTATGATTGGCAAACCAATGGGTGAAAAAAACCTAGGGTAGCGAGCAACAAACCATAAAAAGAAAACTAGATTATGTTAATAATTTTATTCTATTGCAATTAAACTATTATTAGTGCAATTTGCAATTTTATTTAATGGTGTGAAATTAAATACTTTCTCTGGCACAAAGGCTTCATCATCACAACATTTTAACATTGAACTTTGATCCAGAATGATTTCCATCTGGCTATTTAACTTATTAATTTTTATGTCTACTTGTCTCACGGATCCCTTTGACACATAATAAGTATGTCCCACCTCAACCTTATCATAATGCATGTCTACAATCTCATTAAAGCATGTAATCCATATTTATGTTCCCTCATCATCAATGATATCAAAGATGAATACCTGCCCATCCCGCCTTTGCTTGCTATAATGGTGCATATCCCTCTTTGTTGTTACACAACCTTTTATTGTCTACTTGATTTGGTAAACATTCAACCCTTTAACAGGGCTGATTTTTGCAAGAGCATCTTGCTGCCTTGGCAATGTATTAATTCCAAAGATGGAGGCTCGTTTGGATGGGGAGGGCAACTCACAACCAACTTTTTGTTCTTCTTGATCTCTAAACAAATATTTAGGTTTTCCAATTAGCTGGAAATCTATCATCTTCACATCTAGGGATAGTATGACAATTTCCCTAGAATGAAGCAAACATTAAACACTTTAAAAGCAGCCCCCACAAACAAGGAAGCAGGAAACTACAAGAACGAGCAAGGCAAAACTATATCAAACCTCGATTATGGCAGCTTTGTAGATAAATAGTTTTTCAAGCACACAATCAAACCTATTTTCAATTTTCCTATAAACAAAAGGTCATTGTATTTTGTAGGAAAAGTTCCCATTTGCATGTGGGTTCCATCAAATAGGATGACTTTGTACCGATCGACTAGGCTTTGATCACCTCCTAGTTTTTGGTAAGACATTCATTGGAGGACTGGAGATGGGACAACATCTCCAACATCTATAAAGCATAGCGCATCTCTTGTTAAGGTTGGATTCACATTTGTACCCTACAAGGCAATTAAACTCAGCATAGTGGTAGTAATGAGATGTTTATAACTATGACTCAACTCTAAAAGGAAACAACAATATTGACACATTTGGAAACTAAGACATTTTCCCCTCTAAGATCTATGTTACTCCAAAATGGCCAATAAATTGAAGGGGAAACAAGATAGATAGTTCAAATATAAATAAGTTAAAACATATATCATAGTAATTGTTAATGCAAAAGAAGTATTTTTTATTTGTTTGGTGTACTTGAGAAACTGACAAGATAATTGGCAGCAGTAATAAACTAAACAATAGACACACTTATAGGACTGCTACTCAAGAGGATTGTTAACTAGCCTTGGAAGAGCTAGAGACTACTGACATTGCTCTATCTACTCTTTTAGGAATGAAGAGCTGCAACACCGGTGGCTGGCTAGAAGGTCTACGACTTCAAAACACATGGGAACTTAATTTTTTTACACAGGCATTAACAATATGGCAGAAAAGGATTAATAATAACAAGGGCTTCAATGATTCAAATAATACTTAACTTACAATTTGTTATTCCAAGTTCACTGCTTCAATTTTAAAATCCCTCCTTTTTTCCCCTAGAAACACCAAGAGTATGAAGGAAAACAAATAGTTAGCAAAAAAGTCTTCAATGTTGTATATAATAGTTGATATGAAGTATAACATTTGAAGTATGCCATGTCAAGATTGACACAAATAAGAATTTTTAGAAAACAATAAACATTGGGAAGAATACAGATGTACATCATTGCTTACATCTACTTTGGTTTACATAAAAATCTACACATAACAAAATATAATATTGTCTCATTTATGGATTTTGTTATATGTAAATGGTTGCAATATATTTAAATAGTTTACAGTGTTGTTATCCACAACACAATCTAACTGTTGTTCGCTAGATTTGGCTATATTCCACTCTTTGAAATGCATAATCAAATACTTAATATCATACAATTTATATTGTTATCCAAAAACACTTTCTTCACTATCAAATACATACATACATACATATATATATATATATATATATATACAATATTGATTCATTAATCATTCACATTTTTGAGGCACAGGATTTGATTCACTTTGTTACTGCAAGTTTTCTATATTTTGAGGGTGTTCCATATGGGTCGTTGTTGAAATAAATATTTTTATCTTAACAACTATGCCAAAAAATACAATCTAATGTGATTGATTGGATGCATATAGAGGGACTTGTTGTTTGGAAATATACATACTAAATAAGTACATGTAGAAATGTACGTGCATGGCAACAGAATAAAATTCTTAACATAATCAAGTTTTCTCTTGTGGCCTGTTGTTCGCTAGCCTAGGTTATTTCTATCCATTGGTTTTCCAAGCACAATTTTCCTTTGTGCGATAAACAATGAATATATATGTACACATATATATAAATATATATATATATATACTTACATAAACGTATTTACCAGGACCCTATCAAAAATTCAAACAGTACAACCTCCTAAGCACTGTCATATTGAAAAGAATGCCTTTTGGAAAACAACATTGACTCTATAATTTCAGCTATTTTATTATGCATTGTAAATGAAAGTATATAGCCAAAGCTAAACAACAACAATCAGCATTGGGCCATGGGAAACATTGGTTAGAATTTTTCCTAGCCTTCACGGTTCTAGGCCTCTGGCACCATGCAGTAGGTGTTTTTTTGTTTTTTTGTTTTTTAAAATTTAAAAAGTTTTTAGTGCAGCGATAGAGGAGGCCAACAAAATGGCATCAACATTAATCATTGTATGGTTTCTGTGTAGTGTTGATGGTGTAAGTAACATCTATGTTTAAAGTCCTTAGGGAACAAAGCGAATGTCTATGCAATTTTCAATAACGTATTGTGCATATATATATATATATATATATATACATATATATACATATATATACATATATATACATATATACATATATACATATATATACATATATATATACACATATATATATATACATAAATATATGTATATACAGATACATATATATATATACACAGAAACACACACACATATATGTATACATACATATATATACACATATATTTATATGTACATATATATATACACATAAATATATACATATATATACACACACATATATAGATACATATATAAGAATTATCACAACCCACACCTTTTGCAACCATCAATGCATGCAAAGAATAGAAGATAACATCCAACCACCTTCACAAAATTTCCACGGCCGGGGTGGGTTGTGATAGTTCTATGTTCATTTTTAGGAAGCCATCAAGATAGGATGGAGGGAAGAGAAACGAAGTGGGAAGAGGTGTAATTGAAGGAAATCGGAAGAGGTGCATATTGGAAAAACTTTTCGTGGAGTATTTCTAAAATAGTTTATGTTATTTTCGAAAGGGGATTGTTGATTGTTGCTTTGTAGCTTACTATAAATGGCTTGGTTTATGAGTTTTGTGTAGCCGCCATTGGGGGTAGGCAATATTGTTTCTTTATTATGTTTGATGTGTTCAGTAACCCCCACCCACCCTTGCAAAATATGTACAAAGCTTAATTCAGGTTGCACCCTCACAAAAGCTTACCCTCATTGCTCATGCTCCCATATCAGGTATAGCAACATAACGACACAAAACAATGCCTTGTTGAATTCTCTGAGAGATTCATTTTGTTCCTCAGGGCATTAAACGACAGTTATCATTACGACCATCACCAGTACATGCAAAGTATATGGGTATACATATATAGACATGTATATATGTAGATATATATAGTAGTTGTAACCATGGAGGGCAAGCCTATATGAAGTTGCAAGTGTGTGTAGCGATAATGGTTGGTGTACACACACACACACATATATATATTGAGAGGAACCAACAAAGATTCAATGAGGAAGAAAAGTAGAAGTATACTCCTTTCTCAACAAACTATATGTGTGTATATATGTAGATTTCTCTCTCTCTCTCTCACTATATATATATACATACATATACGTATATGTGCATATGTATATATGCAAAGCCTGAATAGTGTTAGCAATCTAATTCCCTTGTAGACATGGCTACAAAGTTGAAGGAGTAAACAAAATCCTATACCCCAAAAATTGGTGTGTGAAGGCCATGTGAAGACATATTTTTTTCTCCTCAACAAAACCTATTTGAAAATCGAAACAATTTGGGTTTGCCAATAACATCTTTTTTTTTTCTATGTTTCTTGTATTGAATTCTCATGTTTATGCAGTTTTTTCCATTTGGCTGGCTCTTGAAACTAATATTGTTTGATTGTGTCGATTGTTGGTCAAAAGACTATATAGTTTTATGGGTTTTGGCAGGTGGGCGAGTGTTGGCTATATTGTTTCATTCATGGCTTCATTTTTTTGTGAATGGTTCCAAAATACTAAATCTGCTATTTCTTTGGTGATTCTTGATATCAAGATTTATTCTATTCTATGGGTTTTGGTATGCGGGTGAGACTAGAAAATCAGTGACAATGGTCAAATAGACAATCATATCCTCATGTACGCTATGTTGATTGTAATAAGCAATATTGATTTCATGATTGATCAAAGTGGTGGACAATGTATATTCTTGCTCGAGGGTTTGGTGAGAGCCCATGAGGGTCCATGACCCAATATGGTAGGGTGGAGAACATGCCTTATTATGTTGATTTTTATTTTATACATATATACATATATATATGCATATATACATATATATACATATAAATACATATATATGCATATATGCACATACATATACATATAAATACATATATATATACACACACATATACATATAAATACATATATATACACACATATATACATACACACACACACATATATATATATGCATATATGTATACATATATATATAGATACATATATATACATAGATATAAATATATATCAAAGCACAAAAAAATTGCACAGCAACAAACTAAGCCAAAAAAAACAACCCAGGCTACCATCAACAATCGACAATTGTGGGTTTTGGCATGTGGATGACTGCTAGCTATATTGTTCCATACATTAAGTATAGTATAAAGCAAGACCAATCTTTCATCTCACACTTTATATATAATTGGATAAACAACAACTACGATCACAAGTATTGCAAGCACATGCAAACCATACAACAAGCAATCTCGAAACCAGCTAGGATTCAAGAGACCAAACATCCACACAACATTTTCCCTCAATTGACTAGCTAAGGAGGCTACAAATTCAAAGTTTTTACTTCCTATAATAATTCCTTGCTTCGGGCTACGTAATATATTATAGCCAACAAAAGGTTTGAATTCCTATCCTTCTCATTCAAGAAAATGAGGGAAAATTCAGTCTAGATGTTTTTTCTCTTTCCACAAGGATTAAAATAGCAGGGGATAGTGGGAATTTTGGCCTAGATTTTTTTAAAGGGAAGGCCATTTTCCACCTTATCCTCGCTTTGTGGGAAGCTCAAAAATAAAAAAGGCTTGCAAGGATTCCAACCAAAGTACACACAAGAAAACCAACGGCTAACAATATAGAGGACAACATTCAACATAGGTTGTATAACAATGACTATTTGATTGGATTGCAACCATAATGAGTAAACAAAAACCATAAATCGAACATTATAGGTTTCAAAGTTAAAAATCCATGCCAAAAAAAATATATATTGAAGCACCTCTTCCCACTTGCTTCAAACACACCTCTCCATGCCAACTTGCCTCCACAAAAATGGGAAAAATATTATCATAGGTGACACTTTTCTTTTGCATTTACAATCATCCACCCTTGCAAAAAACACAAAATAGCCTCCACTCACCTTCGCAGAAGCTACACAAAGCTTGATCCAGTTTGCACCCTCACAGAAGCTTACCCTCATCACTGATAGCTCTCATATCAGGTATAGCAACAGAACAACACCAAACAATGCCTCATTGAAATTTTCCCAAACATTCATTGTGTTCCTTGAGGCGTTAAAGGGCAGTTGTTATTATGATGATCCCCAATACATGCAAAGCATACAATAATTAATGTTGACACGAACCAACATTTTATTTCTGTAGCCTTCTCTATCCACGCAGCTCGACAAATGACACCCTATTCCCAAAGCAGCCAACAACCACCTCTGCCACCTTTTTCACGGTTATCAAAAGGCCAAAAATCTAGGAAGCTGATGAAAATTCCAACCAAAGTTATAACCCACCCGCCATGTTTTCCCCAGTTTTTAGAAGCCTGAAAAATGGCGAGGCTGATGAAAATTCTGAGAAAAGATGACAAAAATAGCCGATCGGCCATCAAAAGGAAAAAAATCTGGGAGGGTGATGAAAATTTTGACCAAAGCTATAGCCCATCTACCACCCTTTCATAGACTGCAGGAAATCTAAGACATGGGGAGGCTAACCAAAATTCCAAGAAAAGTTGACACAAATAGCCATATATATATATACATATACATATATATACATATACATATATCTACATATGTGTATGTACATACTATAAATACTATACATATACATATATATACATATAGATATACATATACATACATATATATACATATATGTATGTACATACAATACATGTTGTACACATATATACATATGCATATAGATATAGATATACATATAAATACATATATGTATGTACATACTACACATACTAGAGATATACACATTGATGTCCACCTTAGGCTATATTGTGCCATTTGTGGCTTTCATTTAGCGTCTATAGTTACAACACAACAAAATAGTCAATATTTTGGACAATATATATACATATATATATACATACATATATATACACATATCTATACTAAGATATATAGACATATCTATATATGCATATATATAGATACATATACATATATTACATATATATATACATATAAATACATATAAATACATATATATGCATATATACACATACATATACATATAAGTACATATATATACACATATATATGCATATATATATATGTGCATATATGTATACATATATATATATACACATACATATAAATATATATCAAAGCACAGAAAAACTGCACAGGGAGAAACTTTAAACCCAAAAAAAACAACCCATATTTGTGGCTTCCATTTACCATCTATGGTTGCAACACAACAAAATAGTCAATGTTTTGGACGTTATATGCACGTATACATATACATACATATATATACACATAGATATACATAGATATATAGATATATAGATATATATATGCATATATATAGATACATACACATATATATATGCATATATATACATACATATATATATACATACATGTATTTATGCATATATATACATAAATATACATATACATACATATATATACACACATATATACGTGTATATATATATATACATATATATATATATATATATATCAAAGCACAAAAGAAATTCCATAGGAAGAAACTAACCCAAAAAAATAACCCAGGCTAGCCATCAACAATTGACAATTGTGGATTTTGGCATGTGGGTGGCTGTTGGCTATATTGTTCCATTTATGGCTTTGGTTTTGTGGGAATGGTTGCAAAATAGTTAATCTGGTGTGTTTTTGGTGAATCTTCAAATCAAGTTTTCTTGTGCTTTGTGGGTTTTAGCATCTCCATGGTTGTTGGGGATATTGTTTCATTTATGGCTTTTGGTTTCTATGAATAGTTGTAATATAGTTAATCTGTTATTTTTTTGGTGAATATTCACGCCTCGATTACAATTGAAACCAATATCGGTTCATTTTGGGTTTGTGTTCTCTAGGTGAAGGTTTTGAGTCGGTCTGTTACTGAGAGTTTTCTGTGTTTTCTGGGTTTTCCATGTGAGCCACTATTGGAAGCTACGCTTTTGTGTACAATGGTTGCAACGTAATGAAATAGTTAATGTTATACAGGTTGCGTTGTTTTAGGGTATGTCGTTTCCTTTTTGGTAGGGTTCCATTGAAAGAGTGTATATTGTTTTTTTATAGCAATATTGTTTGATTTATGGTTTGACTTGTGCACAGATGTTTTTGTATGGATTTCTCACAATGATTTTTAGTGTTTTGCACCTCTGGCCATCTAGGTGATTGTTGATAACACTATTGTTTCACTTACGTCTTTTTTTTTGTGGGGATGGTTGCAATGCAATAAAATAGTTAATGTTATTAGTTCATGTTGCCTTGCATAAGGCATTGTTCATTGTTTCCATCTACCTTACGCTATTTTGTTTCATTTATGGCTTCTATTTATGACACCAGCCCTTATATTGTTGTTCCTCATCCCAGTCAGGCTATGTATACATACATATTTTTGTAAAACAAATATCTACTTAGTTATCGAGAACATATTGTTGGATGGAATTCTTTGGGTTTATGTTGTTGTTGAACGTAGCTGTGAGTGAGGATGGTAAGCTTCTGTAAAGGTGCAAGTGCGTTCATCGGCTATGGAATCTATGTGAAGGTGCTTGGATGTTATGTAGTTCATGATGCTTTGCATGAGGAATTGTTCACTATTGTCATCTACCTTAAGCTATATTGTTCGATTTATGGCTTCCATTTTCCACAACATCCCTTGTCTTGTTCTTCCTCATTCTAGTCAACCTATGTATGTATGTTTATGGAATGAATTTTGATGCAGTTATTGGAAATGTATTGTTCAATGTCATTTTGAGGGTCTATCTTGTTGTTAAAGGTAGCTATGAGTAAGGATGGCAAGCTTCTGTGAAGGTGCAAGTGCATTCATCAACTGTGGAATCTATGTGAAGGTGGCTGGAATGCGTTGATGGCTACAAAAGGTGCCGACATGTAACTATCTGAAATTAGATGTATATATATGTATATGTTAAAGTTTTCTATTTTTAGAAAATGGTAATATTCATCAAGTTTGGTATCTTGATAACTTAAGAATATATTGCTTCATTTTGGACAAGGTGTTGTTGAAAAGGGTGTATTGTTTTAATTTTTTTCTTGTCCAGTGGCAATGGTGCATAATAACAACAATTTTATTCTGCTCCAAACATATCGGCAAAATGGTCACCATAAACAGAAACCCACAAATATTCACAAAAACAAACCCAAGTTAAAATATACTCATTTCTCAACATAGCCCTATGAAAAAATTAAAACAATATAGCCTTCTCAACAACACATTCTCACAAACTAACAATGACAAACCATATACATAAATATAATCAACAACATCAAATTGAAATATATATAAATATATGTATATATATGTACACATATATATGTATATAATATATTAATATTACAATACACCTAATATAACCTAAGGCAAAGAACGGTAATTAATAATACCACATGTAACCAAACATAAAATCAACAACAGTAATTATTTTATTCTATTCCAACCATAACCAGAAAACTAATGGCATAAATCAAACAACATTAATTTCAACACCGACCCAGATGCAGAAAGCCACAATATAGCCCAAGCCATACAATAACAATCGACAAAAACTATATAACCTCAAAATATTTATCCCCTTCCAAACATGCCCACAAAATGCAAACATTAAAGAGAAACTCGTTGAAAGTTGACCCATATAATGCATCCATAAATGAAACATAATTTTTTTTAACAAATAATTTTCTCTTCTATGAAAAACACCTTATTGAAAATTGGAACAATATAGCTTTTTGAACATAACCTGATCGAAAATGACACAATATAGGCTAAGCTAGACAATAACAATTGACAAAAACTGCATAAGGTCAAGGGTTTTTCCCCCATTGCCAACATATCCACTCAATGCAAGCCATAAAGAGAGACCCATAGAAAATTAATATATATATAAATATATGTATATATGTACAGGTATATACATATATATATACACATATATATTGCTATAAAAATATACCCAATATAGCCTAAGACATAAAACAATAATCAATAATACCTACTGTAACCAAACATAGAATCAACAACATTACTTATTTTATTCTATTCCAACCATAACCACAAAACGAAAACCATAAATCAAACAACTTTGGTTTCAACAACCACCCACATGTAGAAAGCCACAGTATAGCCCAAGGTATACAATAACAATCGAAAAACACTCCATAACCTCAATAATTTTATCATGTTGCACACATACACACAAAATGCAAACATTAAACAAAAACCCATAGAAAAATAACTCCTTTCTCAAAACAACCTCCTCGAAAATTAAAACAATACACCCTTTTCAACAACACCTTCTCCAAAATGAACAACATAGCTTAAGCAACACAACTATAATCGACATTCCACAAGGGAAGCTAACACAAAGCATATAGGATTGACTATTTTATTCCATTGCAACCATAACTGCAAATTGGAAGACATTAATAAAAAAAAAAAATAGTACCAAATCCATGCAAAACCATACATAGAAAATGCAAACCATAAATTAGACAACATATTTGAAACAATCAATAGTACCTTATTGCAAATCAAGATAGTTACAATAAAAAAAACTACATAAGGTCAAGGATTTTTCCCCATTGCCAGCATATCCACTAAATGCAAGCCATAAAGAGAGACCCACAGAAAATTAATATATATACAAATATATGTATATATCTACACATACATATGTAGATATACACATATATATACATATTAAAATATACCCAACATAGCCTAAGGCACAGAGTAATAATCAACAATACCTAATGTAACCAAACATAGAATCAATAGCATTAATTTTTTTATTCTATTCCAACCATAACCAGAAAATGAAAGCCATAAATTTTATTTCAGTCAAGGATTTTTCCCCATTGCCAACATATCCACTAAATGCAAGCCATAAAGAGAGACCCATGGAAAATTAATATATATATCAGTATATGTATATATCTACACATATATACATATATATGTATATATATACACATATATATACATATATATGTATATATATACACATATATATACATATATATGTATATATATACACATATATATACATATTAAAATATACCCAACATAGCCTAAGGCACTGAACAATAATCAATAATACCTAATGTAACCAAACATAGAATCAACATGTTCATTAATTATTTTATTTTGTTCTAACCAGAACCAGAAAATGAAAGCCATAAATCAAACAATATTGGTTTCAACAACCACCCAGATCCAGAAAGCAACAATATAGCCTGGGCTATACAATAAGAATCGACCAAAACTCCATAATGTTAACAATTTTAATCTTATCTATATATATTCATATCAAAATATACACAATATAGCCTAAGGCAGAAAACAATAATCAGTAATACCTAATGTAACCAAACATAGAATCAACAACATTAATTATTTTATTTTGTTCCAACCATAACCAAAATACGAAAGCCATAAATCAAACAACATTAATTTCAACAGCCACCCACATGCAGAAAGCTACAATATAGCCCAAGCTATACAATAAGAATCGACCAAAAATGCATAATCTTAACAATTTTAATGTTGCATATATATATTGATATTAAAATATAACCAATATAGCCTAAGGCAAAGAACAATAATCAATAATACCTAATGTAACCAAACATAGAATCAACAACATTAATTATTTTATTTTGTTCCAACCATAACCAAAAAACAAAAGCCATAAATCAAACAACATTAGTTTCTACAGCCACCCACATGTAGAAAGCCATAATATAGGCCGAGCTATACATTAACAATTGACAAAAACTCCATATCCTCTACAATTTTATTCCATTGCAAACATAGCCACAAAATGCAAACAATAAACACAAACCTCACAAAAGTTGAAAGTAACAAACCCATACAAAAAACACTCCTTTCTCAACACAATCTCCTTGAAAATTAAAAAAATACAGCCTTTTCAACAACACCTTCTCTAAAATGAAACAATATAGCTTAAGCAACACAACTATAATCAAAAATGCCCAATGGAAGCTAACACAAAGTGGATAGGATTGACTATTTTATTCCATTGCAACCATAACCACAAACCAGAAGCTATAAACCAAACAATATTGGTTTAAAGACCGACCTAGATGAAGAAACCCACAAAACGCAAAAAATGACAGATAATAACCCATGCAAAACCATAAACACAAAACATGAACCTTAGACCGAACAATACTCATTTTCACAAACAATATAGTCCTTTCTCAACAACCCCTTATCAAAATTAGAAGCAATCAATAGTACCTTATGGAAAATCCAATGAAACAATATGGCAAACATTTTTTGCATATGCACCTCTTGCCGGCTATTTCAAATAAACCTCTTTCTGCCAGCTTTCTTTAGGCTGCCTTATTTCTCCAAGCCTCCAAACATACATAGATAACAAAAACCATAAACACAAACCCACAAAAAATCATAGTATCAAATCCATGCAAAACCATGCACACAGAATGCAAACCATAAATAAGACAAAGTATTTGCAACAATCAATAGTACCTTATGGAAAATCAAGCAATATAACCACCAACCATAAATCAAACAATATCGCCAAGGGTTTCTTCCACATGCACCTCTTCCCACTTGCTTTAAACACATATCTTGTAAAACCCTGTCCCGCAACCTAGAGGATGATGCAACACTGCGTAAGCACAACTAATTTTTTTCCTTAAAAAGAGTAACAAATATGAGTAAAGGAAACTACTCTAACACATACATCCTCTAGGCCGTACAACAAGTCTACTTGTGAATTTCAAAACTTACAACATTACTCTAAAACATAGCATATGAAATTAACTTATGATAACAACATACAACAAAGCATTAACCCACTGCATAATAAATTAAACATGGAAATGGAATGAACATATTTCCATAGATACAACACCACTTCGAAATGATATATACAATTTTAATCTAACAATGAATAGATCATACATAATGTTACAATTACAGCTCAAGGAATCCTCCTTGATTACAAATAAGGAATACAAATATATAGTGCCCCACTGTCACAATGAATATAAGAGATGTACAAATCCATAGAAACACACGAGCTCCTCGAACTAGAAGATCCCGCCATCACGAACATGAAGAGAAAATTCAACAATGTAAGGTGCACGCCACCCAGCCATGTGGTACCCATAGGCCCAACCCCCATGCTAGGAGATAGTAAAAGGTAACCAAGACAAACCTACTACCTCTAGACACAGGAAATGTACAAAACCACACTGTACCAGTAAACACAAAACAACATTGTACTAGTAAACACAAAACATAAGGTTACATTACTTCTAGAACCACTGAATCAATTACATCCACTGTACAATACAAACCAAGTGATGTCATAGGAGGAGTGTCATCACAAAGGTTGCATTGGTTATCCAAAGTAGATCTTCCTAGGTCTCGACCCACATCTTGGGTTATCCTGATAACCTCTCATGAACTCGGCCCCACATGCACACCAATGCAGAATCGATTATCTTTCGAGAAGACAATATAATGATCTTGCCATTCTAGGCCTTCCCAACTCATCCCAAGTCTCATACTAGCCCTTGAGCCAATGAGCAAGGCTAAATTATCTGATTAAATGTATTAAGCTACTCTATCCCTAATAAAGATTATTTAATTTCCACTGATTAAACTGACTTTCACACAAGTTTTCCTAGGACCCCTTTGTGTCCTAGCCCCCATTGAAAGCCACTCCCCTATTGACAACACAATAACATATTCCACAATCCAAGGGTAGATAGTGTGCACAAAATACGATAACAAATATCAACCATTCTACAAAGAACAACACATCCCGTTCGTAGTAACCAGGTGCTCAAATTAAATCACACAACCCATTCATAGTAATCGGGTGTTCAAACTAATTCACATATCCCTATGGATGTCAAATACTGAATCCCAAATATGTGCACTAACCAAAGAAAACTCAAAGGGTGAACAAAAGATACAACAACCCTTTCACAATTTTACAATCTTTGGAAGATTTACATTTTCTCAACAACAAATATCCCCCCAATACAAAATTACAATAAGCCACTCAAATAAATAAATAAACGACCATTAGGATTTCCCAAATCCAATAAATCAACAATGAATTAAACCAATTGTTTAACTTTCAGTTTGACAATTACTCATAATATTCAACTCAAATTGCTCGCAAACGTGAATAGAAAAGAACATACCTTAAAACAATTCAAGCACTTAACTAATCTAATATTCAGATTTACTAAATCCAAATTGAATCAATATATCATCACATGCAATTATTCAAAGTAAATATAATTCCATTTGTAATAATAAGTAAATAAAATAAAACTATTTATTTAACTTCAATTCCACAGTTTCATATAATAATAAAATCAATTTCTCTATCACAATCATTGCATTATAAAATCATCTACTTGTACATTAAACATTTTAATAACACAATATCTATTTAAAATATAAATCAACTTTTCTCTCATAAGTCATTTTATTTTAAGATTTACTAGCTCATGCATTTGCATGCTTATATTAAAATATATACTTCTGTTTACAAACCATAAAGAAATTAAAACTAGTTGTTAACTCAAATTTCACAAACACATATAAATAAAAATCTCAATCTTTCTAATAAAACTATTTTATTATAAAACATCTATTGGTGCTTTGCATGCACTAACTAACAATATAATATTCATTTTAAAATAACCACTTATGCATTTGCATACATTTATAATAACAAAATAACCAATTAAATAAATATATATTTAAATATATTATTTAATTATTTAGAAACAATTTATAATATTCAAAATATAAAATTAATTGCATATATATATATTAATTTACAATTTTCAAACAATACTAAACATAAAAGCACTCTGTTGCGAATTTAATAACTTTTTTTTTCCAGATATGAGTTTCTCTGAAATTTTACTGAAGGTGTGCCACCAAGTCTTTTAAAACATATAAAAAATTCAGCCATACCCAGTTCACCAATTTGTGGTTATGATTAATTTAGTGACTCTCCGTCTCTACTATTTATTTATTTTTTACAAAGGAAGTTATTCACAAAACCTTTTCTATAGGAAAATATTTACAAATTAACCAGAGGTTTCCAATTTTCACAAATCTACCAAAGAATTTCAATTTCCTCAAATTTATCAAAAGATTCAATTTTCAATCCTATAGAGGTTTTCTAATTCCTCTATTGTTTTCTTTTGAATTCTCTATTGTTTAAAGTCAATTCCCTATAGAAGGTTTCAACAATTTTCTATACATAAGTTTTCAACAAATTTTCTACAGAGGAGAAATTCAATTCCCACAAATTTACCATTTTCTGTAAAGAAGATTTAAATTCAATTTTCCAAAAAGAGGTTTTCTAAATTTTGATTTAAATTCAATAGAGGTTCTAAGATTCATCTATAATTTCCTCTTGTATAAATCTATTTCAAATAATCAATTTACATAGAGGATCTAAATTGTCTTCTACAGAGGCTCAACATTCATGACAATTTCTTTTAAAAACAAAAGCTTCTAAAATAAAACAATTCCTCTTCTAATTTTTTCCAATTTGCAATACAATAAAATTAAATATCTCTTTCAAATTAAAATTTACAAGGCAATAAAGAACCTATTCCAGAATATTGGACAATTCAGAGATTGATGTCGAGCTTCCCTTTAATCTTCAATTTTTCAAAGCTTGCCAAAGCTTCTTCCAAAAGAATTGCCACTTCCCAGAGAATAAAAAATAACCACAACCAAGAATACAACAAACTAGATTCCTAAATTTATCAAAGAGCTTCTAAGATTCACAATTTCGTCCAACCTCAAAACAATTCTACCATTTCCAGAAACCTCTCCCTTTCTTTCCCGTGAAAACAACTTCCTATTTTCTCACCAATTTCAATCAATCTCTCCGTAAATCAATTTTAAGAAAATAAGAAAACAAATCCTTCTAACTTCCAGTTCACACAACAAATATCTCTTATTTAACAAACCAAGATATTTTTAAGATCTTTTCCCAAATATACATTTAAAATTAAAAACAATTTATTGAATCCAATTTACAATTAAATAACTTATTTATTTTAATTCCTAGTTAATTTAATAATTAAAATCACTTTATAATATAACTCAAACTAAATTAATTAATTTATAATAAGGTCTCCATATTAATAAAATACTTAATCACAACATATAATTTAATCCTTACAATTAAAAACTTGAATAATAAATAAAATACCAAAACCAACATGGATAAGGAACATGACCAACATACGGACTGATGACACACTATGGTAGGGTAAAATTTTGACTAGGTATCCCGTTACTATCTCCTAATCATTACTGTTGAGTAGTGGACATGCTCAGACCTGTGAAACCAGGTGAAGTCGTTGTCTTGTACCTACAAACCTACAACAACAACAAAAATTCGTACATGTATACAGATAATAATTCATACACACCATGAAGAGAGAATCATGGAAATCATAGGGCACTCACAAGCGAGGATGCAATACCGTCCCCTTCACCAATACAGTCACATCAAGATTGATGAAATTAAAATATTAATAATCAATAAATGAGCATACATCAATATTAACTCAAATAACAACTATGCTAATCTGAAAGCATGTTATAAACAAATAATCAGTCACAACATCAACTCATCAAAATATCACCATGTCTGAGTAAAATCCCATAGTGTCATAAATTTTATCAAACAGTAACATAAAGTCAAGATAAACCACCTCATAAAGTCTAGATGAAATCCAAGAAGCTTTCTAGACATGGAAAATGGAGGGGAATTACACATCTTCTCACCAACTTACCTCCACAAAAATAGGAAAAATATTATCATAGGCAACACTTTTCTTTTGCAAATTTCCAACCATCCACCCTTGCAAAAAATACAAAATAACCTCCACCCACCTTTGCAAAAGCTACACAAAGCTTAATCCAGCTTGCACTCTCACAGAAGCTCACCCTCGTCTCTCACGACTCTCATATCAAGTATAGCAACAGAACGACACCAAACAATTTGCCTCATTGAAAATTTTCCAAACATTTGTTTTGTTCCTCGAGGCGTTAAAGGGTAGCCATTATTACAACGATCCCCAGTACACGCAAAGCATATAACAATTAATGTTGATGCAAACTAGTGTTTAATTTCCACAGCCTTCTCTATCCACGCGACCCGACAAACGCCACCCTATTCCTAAAGCAACCAACAACTGCCTCCGCCACCTTTTTCGTGGTTATCGAAAGGCCAAAAATCTGGGAGGCTGACAAAAATTCCAACTGAAGTTATAACCCACCTGCCACCTTTTCCCTAGTCACCGGAAGCTTGAAAAATGGTGAGGCTGACAAAAATTTTGAGCAAAGTTGACACAAATAGCCTATCGGCTAATTATATATTACTATATTATATAATTTACAGTATAATATAATATATAACATAAGAAAATATATAACATAATATAAATATATAAGTCTTAAATAATAAGGCAAATGATATTTAAAAGAATCAATAAATTTTTGTATGATCTACTCCAGTGTGATTTGATGGAAAAAACAACACACAGTTAAATTCAAAAAACACTCTCTCAATTCTAAAAAATCCAACTTTAACTTTGAGGAGGTCTAGATTGTACATAGTTAATAGTGATTAAGGGTTATTGAAGAATCGTTGTATTCTAAAATTGAGCAAATTTTGTAAATAACTACCAAAAACTTTATTTAATTTTTAGTTTTACTTAATTAAAAGCATGAATGAATTAAATCAACTTGTATTATGTAGCAATAATTGCTCAATCTATACTATGTGGAGTATCGTGTTCTCCCATACCAATTATTCAAGAAGTATTGTGACAAGTTATGAAGTATCAACTTGATAGTAGATTCAACTTTAATAAAAACTATTATTCAACTTATGTAATGTTGTCTTGTGGTTGGGACCTTTTGTGTCTGGTTGTATCATTATGAACACTTTAGCTACTTTTGTAGCTTCATTCTTGTAATTTAATTTTTTTTGTTCAATATAAAAAAATAAAACTAGCAATTGCACCTTGGTGTGCAATGGGTATGCCGAAGAGGTGTGGAAGGTCAATTAGAGAAAAATATTGATTTATTTTGTATATACATTTGTGTAGTACATGAGATTAATTGGTAGGTCATTTGGAAAATGATTTTATTTGATATATTATGATTATTATTACTATACAATTTTATTATATAATAATATGATTATATTATTATTTTTTTATGTATGTACAATTATATTATTATATTTTTATTAATATATAAAGTTTAGATTATGTTACATTATTATTATTATTATTATATTATATTATAGTTATATTTATACTTAATATATTATATTTATATTATATTATATAATGTAATTATATTAATTTATATTGTAATATATAGTTATATTAGAATATATTATATTTATATTATATTATATTATATTATATTATATAAATATTTAGTATATTATGATATCATATTTCATTATATTATAATAATATTTGTTATATTATTTTACTATATTATATCAAATTGCTAATTGAATGGGTTTGGATAATAAGTCAATTAGGATTAAGGGTGAATTAAGGGTAGTATTCAATAAAATTTATTCTTCACATATGTTTTGGATAAAAATTTAAATTAAATATTTAAAAAAAAAAAAAAAATAAGGAGCATAAAGCTCATATATATTAATATATAAATAAAGTTTACAAGTTCTATCTTCAGCTATCTCAAAGGCTCTTCATAGCCCAAATATTACAATTTTGTAAAAAAACTATTACTATTACCCTTCTAATAGATATCTAAATAAGTATTATATAAAGAAAGGGAAAGGTTTTTATTATAATAGAACTGAAGGTCTAGTAGTACTACAGAGAAAATACTAAATTAAAACTAAATACGAAACTAAAACTAAATGAATGGAGTCTGAACAATTGAACCTAGTTGAACATATTCAGCATGTATGTGAGAAAAATGGATGCTCTAAATTAAAACTAAACGTCCTTTAGTTTTTGTAATTTAAGAGGTATTACAAGATAATTTGAGGTATTTAGTTTTAATTCATAGTATCTTGAAATAACTGTAAAAACTACCTGCATGTAAAGCATTCTAGATGGTAAAAACTAAACCGCCTTTAGTTTTTATAATAATATATTAAGATAGTTTTTATAATAATATATTAAGAAAATAGCATTCTAGATGGATTGTAGAATCGGTTCAACCCAATTTATGACTTAACCAAACATCAAGTCGAAAGGTAATTAAATATTTATTTTTAATTTAGTATTTACTTTACAATCCATATTTTATCCATTATTGTATTGTATTAAATATTACAGTCCGTTGCGATATCAGTTGAGATATCAAGTAGCTCTGAATTTAGTTTTTCCTTATGGGCTAGTATCCAAAAGAGAACCTTTCCCACTGTGCTATAATTTGAGAGGTATTACAAGATAATTTGAGGTATTTAGTTAATTCATAGTATCTTGAAATAACTGTAAAAACTACATGCCTGTAAAGCATTCTATTATGTATTTCAAGATACTATGACTGTAAAGCATTCAACTAGAATTATTTGAGGTTTTATGAGTATCTTGAGATATTACAATATGAATTAAATCCCAAAGGCATAAATTAAAATGGCATAAATTTTATAATTGATGCGATGAATTAAATCCCAAAGGCATAAATTAAAATGGCATAAATTTTATAATTGATGCGGCTCTATAATAGAATTGAAAGCTGTCAGTTGCGTTTGTATTAAAATTTGTCATAAAGAGAACCCCCAAATTAAGTTGCAAAAACAATCAATTTGTTTTAAAGAGATAAATAAGTTTTAAAAAACAAAGGCCGTATTATATTGAAAAACATCAGGGTTTAGCAAGATTTTTAAAAAACAAAGGTCGTATTATATTGAAAAACATCAAGGTTTAGCAAGATTTTTTAAAAACAAAGGCCGTATTATGTTTAAAAAAAAAAAACTATACTGCCCAAACAGTGCCAATGAAATTATAAGCCAATATTACAAATTGATTTTGAATCCATAAATACTTTAAGATGCGGTTTTTTATAGCTAGAAAAAGATTAAGAGGCAGGTGTTTAAATGAAACAGTAAAAATAAGTTAAAACCATTTAGCTTTCAGATATTCCAATCTTTGTGTCTCAAATATATCTGATGAAATATTCCCAAGTAAAAATGTATGAGATAAAATTGCCTTTCCATATTTAGACAGTCTTGTTAAACTAAAGAACATTTTCATATTGTGCTATGATGCTCCTAAACCAGTAGAAGACCACCATGAAGCCTATATGTCAGGAAATCTAGACTAGAAGAATCTTAGAGTAGAACTGAACCTGGAAAATAAAGTAAAACTGGAAATGCCACTGGATCTAATCCATTTTTCTATTCTACTTCTAAAGTTTATGGGAAAAATAAATGATATTTGAGAAAAAAATTAAAACTACAAATAAAATTAACTTCATATAATTTTTATTATAATGTTCCAAAAACAAGAGGTTATTCAAACATGCAACGTAGGGGCTAAATGATTAATAAACAAATGAATAAAATATCAAATGGAATCAATTCCATTGCTGGAATGATCTGTTTGCTTTTGCAAACAAAAAAATGAGACTCCTGTTGAAACTGCCTACCAATAAAGGTTGTGTACGAAATTATCTTTTCAGCATGTCTGCTTCATCCTATAGACTTAAAAACCAGACATTTGCTCAAAAATGAGACTTGTCAAGATCATCAAAGTAAGGGTGGTTCAATGCTGCCTTAGCTTAAATCCTCTTAGCAGGATCATACTGCAACATTTTCTGCAAAACAGAATAAACTTTTCAGAGTCTCATTGTTTTAATATAGCAATAAGAAACTTAAAGAGAATGACTGAACTTCCTAGGTTGAAAGAGAGGCAAAACATACAGCAAGAAGATCAACTCCACTAGGCGATAAAGTGGGAACTTGATGAGCAAGATTTTGTGCTTCAATTGAGGGTACATATGCCAGTCCTGTAATCTAGTTACTCCTGGTCATGTGTTCTCATTTGGGGTTCCAAGTAACCTTTCGATCCCATGTGCAAACTAACCTTGTTAATTTGCTTGGGAAAGAAACTTAAATCCAAAAATCAAATCTTCAAACCTATAATATGTATACTTATAAATTATATATGCTTTTGTGCACACTGAACATCACCTATGCCACAACCTCTTGTGATGAACACTCCAGCCCCCCTCTTTTGCTTTCTACCCAATTAACTATTAAAACATTAGAAAGAAGATTCAATAAATTCTCTAAAAATGTTTCTAAATATAAAACGTCATAAAATTAAGATGAAGACAGATAAATTTAAGTCAGACCAATCCGCTAATGTAATTCTTACATCCACTAATTTAATTAGGTAAATATAGATGTAAACAACTTTTTAATAAAAATAATATATAAAATTATTATTGACAGCTAAAAATTACTGTACTTAAATCGAGAAAAATCTGCAAGCATATTTGTAGCTGGCACATCTATTGTGACTTGTATGGAAAGTAGGATAAATTAGAAAAAAAATCCTATGTATGTTTCACGTCACGAGTGCCACATTGCAAAATAAGATTTCAAAATTCAACCTTGTCCTCTCACGTCTTCGTCAAATTGGATTAAACTTGCTAGTTGTTGAGAAACTCCATTTTGAGAACATAGACAATGTACCAGTCCCTGTACCCAAAAAATCCGGTGAATCATTTACATATAAAATAGTCGTCTTCTTATTCATTTAACTCATGTACCTTAATTTGATTGACGTTTTCATCCCCTTACTAGTACCAGTACCCTGCAACTCCCGGCAACTATCACTAAACCCATTCTGAGTTGCAAGAAGATAAAGACTGTGAATGGTAACCATTTTTGTCAAAAAAATATACTCAAAGATACTGCACTACTTTTTGGATCAGCTTGAAGTGAAACTTAATCATTCGATCTTAAATATCATTTTCATGCATGTCCTGTCTGAATTGCAAATAGCAACCCAATTCTAAACTAATGGTGCATTCAGCTCTACTCAGTTCCTTCAACTTTTGTTTGAAATCTGTAACTAAGCACAACTATTCCAGGCTAAATCTCTCCAAAAACTCTCTGGTTAAAAGATATTGTCCTGCATTAAGGCTTCCTGCTATCAGAAACTCCTCAGAGAGACAAGAGCCTACTATAAATCTGAGCTACCAAATCTCTACTTGTAGAGGTGTAGAGGAAGTCTAGCTTGTAAAGAAAAGCAGTTCAAATGCTTATTTTGCTACTTTTGTCATCTAAAGCTCAAATTAAGAAAGAACAGGAGCGCTCACTAGTGTTCCAAGAATTTAAAAGAAAACATATATCTTTCTTATTTATTTATGGTGTAGAGTTAGACTGCTAACCTAGTTAATACTTTTGAGATGCTTGAATTGAGGCCCATCTCTGTAATCACCTGTTCGAACCCAAAAATGTTCTTCTTTTGGCTCCAAAAACTTAAACGAAGTGGAAGCACTGAAAGTCTTCTGGGGCATCTCCACGTGACGAACAAAATTCTTCATACACTTCTTATGCCAAAAAATTGAAACCCATGGAAAAAGTAGCTTTGAGTTGCCTATAAGGATTGGAAGCCATAGCTCATGTCCAGCTGATATCTTGGAAGTTCATAGTTTAGAAAAACTTCAAGACTATCACGAACTGTAAGAGATAAAGATAAAACCTTAAAAGCCTGTCAATCCGACCATTGGGATGAGAATTCCAATATAAAGCCTTGGCAAATCCAAACTGTGTACTGATGATATTACAAACTGAAATTCAGGGAAAGCAACTGGTTCATTTTTTATTACCTACTCACACGTAAAACCTAGACAACAAAGTGTACAAACTTCTGTTCAAAACCATCACAACCCCCATGTATATATATACTCTGCATGGAGAAACATGACAATCATTTGTAGTTTCAAGTAAATATTTTTATCTAGGTAGATGTTTTATACCACCAGAGGCCCATGTCATGTCAATACCCAACCAATCAAGCAAGACCAATTCAATATTTCCCCATCAAACCAAATTTGCGAAGCAACCAAGCAAGCAGCACTAAATGGTACAAGACAAGCCCATACACACCTCGGGTAGCGGTGGCAGCGACAAGGCGGGCATAACAGGAGTGCAGAGCTTTCAAGAAGAGGATCTGTCTACATCAAATGGCGACTACGATAATTGGGTTTGCTTAGAAAATGCATTAGATGTTGTGAGGTGTAGAATCAAGGCCTATCATGATAAATCAAGCCATCAAGAGGCAGTGAGCTGCAGCTTTGCAGAGTTGATACATGAAACTCTATAGTCCATCAATAAATATAAACCAATCTCCATGCCACAACATTGTTATCTTTAAAATAAGAAATCTTACCACAATTTATACCTGTTGTTGCAAAGAGGAGGAAAAATGGCACGGGTTTTATGCCAGAAGCGGCTGTAGCTTTGACCTCTCTGATTTTCTTTCGCTGGCAAAGTTTCCCCGTCTCCTTCAGCCTCCTGCAAACGGAAGAGATAGAGAAATAAACTTGGGGAAATTCGCTTGTTGGATTAAAATATGATGTTAGGGTTTCTATTTTATTATATCTGAACTTATCCTTCTCAGTCTCCGCAAGCAATAACGAGTTTAAAATTAAAAAAAAATAGTTTTAATAGTGTTTAATGCGAATGGAAAAAAGTATTGGTGGAAATAACTCGGTTGTTGTTTGTACAATGTGTTTGGAATGCGAGCCATTAAAGTGGGAAGGAAAAGCGTGATAAAACCGACAATGCGTTTGTTTGTACACCCGTACGTCCGTTGTAGACTGATGATCAAGGGTGGAAATTTTTTCATTAGTCTCCCAGTCGTGTAGAGAGAGGTGAACCATCGATTTCTAAAGTTAGGTTGTTCTCTTTTAAATTGGATACGCCTTCGGCGTAAATTATCTTGGAGTAGGGACTGTGCACATTAAAATTTGTATTAAAAATATTTATACGAGATAGTATAAATGCATTAAAGTGTAGTATTTATTAATATTTTAAAATATAATATTTATGTGAAGATTTAATAGAAATATTTTAATCAATCACATTGTCAATTGTTAAAAAAATTATATGCTAAATTTTAAAATGATAAAATTTTATTTTATTTTGAAAATTCCTAAAAGTTGATCGGTTGACAAAGAACAATGAACAATCACTATTTAAAAACATCATAGATGGAATCAGGAACTAAATAATAATGCTTCAACCATAGGAGGCAAATTCTTGTGGGGACAATAAAACCTCAGTAATTGTTTACATCAATAGATTTTAGTTTTGCTGGAGTTGATAGTTTTACTATGCACCGTAGATGAGGACACTTCAAGTGGATCCAGGGTGCCACCATACATGGTTGCTGGATAAGTGAGAGGAACATGGGGCACCTCAGCGTCCAATCTTAAAATATTTACCACTTTTCTCATGGTGGGTCTCGCTTTGGAATCCGGATGAGAACATAACAAACCCAACAGGAGCACCCTCTCCATTTCCTTTCCATTAAAAATCCCATTCAACCTCTCATCTGCGGCTGTCAAAAGCTTTCCCTGGGCGTGCAGATCCCAAACCCATTCCACCAGTCTCCATTCGTGCTCCACCAAGCGGGAGTCCACAGCCCGCCTCCCGCAGGCGATTTCCAAACATACCGCTCCAAAGCTGAACACATCCCATTCTGCGCTGGGCTTCCGGGATACCACACATTCAGGTGCGATGTATCCAACTGTTCCAGCCATAACAGTTGATGCACCATTTTCAGAATTACAGGCAATTACTCTTGCCAGTCCAAAATCTCCGAGCTTTGCTCTGAACTGACAATCCAACATTATGTTGCTGGCCTTGACGTCCCTATGCACCACACGCTCTTCGCACTCCTCGTGAAGATAAACAAGAGCAGCAGCTATGTCACAAACAATACTATACCTTCGATCCCACTCCAAACAGGTGCCCCCGAAAATATACTTGTCGAGGCTTCCTTTTGGTAGGAATTCATAAACCAGAAGCAATTTGCCCTTTCGATGGTGGTGGCACCATCCCAAGATCTGCACGAGATTACGGTGTCTCAGCTTACTGATAATCGTAACCTCCGAGACATACTCCTTCTTCCCCTGTTTGGAATGTTGGGATATTCTTTTCACAGCTACAGCCTCTTTTGTGCCAGGCAAGATGCCTTTGTAAACATCGCCGAAGCCACCCTCTCCAAGCTTTTGTTCTTGGCCAAAATTTTTAGTTGCAGCGCTCAGCTCAGAGTGAGAGAACTTGCGCGGTCCTTCACTAAACCATTTTTCCATTTCAATGTCCTCTTTCTGACGACTCTTATTTCTGAAATACCATAACCCCGCTAAGAGCGCAAATCCGGCGACTGTGAGAAGGCAGGCGAAGACTAATATTAAAACAAAATTCTTATTTGTTGGAGTTCGGGAATGGTGAGATTCACAATCCCAAGAGTATACATCGTGATTCTCCAGTGAATATGCAGTGGCAGCCGATAAGCCGACCTTGATTTTCCTGGGAAGAAACTTTTCAAGGTCTATGTCATACAATAAAATTGGTGTTCTGGGTTTTTGGGGGTGCGCTGTAAAAAACGTGTGAAGCCTCTTTGGCAAGCCTTCATAATACGCCCATGAGTCCCACAGGGATGTATTTGCCTAAATAATAAAATAATAGCAGAAGCAAAAACATCAGAGAAAAAGAAGACAAGATTGCTGGAAAGAAACTAGAATATGTAATAGAACAAATTGAACCGATTTGAAATCAAAAGATTTGGAGTCCTCTTATGAGCAAATCTACCTTTGAAACAACGCTATTCACGTGGATTCCCATGTGGCTGTCATCTGGGCCAAACGGATCATTTTGGAATGGATCGAACTCCACGGCAACAATCTGATTGGTAGAATTTCCATCGCTGGATTGGTAAGAAAGACCAAGGTCGGAGTCGAATGGAGCGAGGAAGAAGGCAATCCCGTCGTCGTAGTGGGATGAATGAGCATCGTTTGTAGAAGTAAGAAATTCAGAATAAGAAGATTTTGTGAGAAAAGAAGAGTTGTCGTCCAAGAGAGAAATTGATTGGTTGTAAGTCATCAATGAGAATGTCTCCCGGGTTACGTCTCCATTTGAGAGTTTCATAAAACTCACAGGAAGCCAGTGCTCGAATGACGGTACACATATGGCCGATCCTTTCTGGTTGAAATTTGTTATAGGAGGAAATGTAAATTGGGTGCTTTCTGCTTGCACTTCAAAGATGACACTAGTAAATCCAATACAAGAGCACACCCAAAAAAGAAATGAGATATTTGCCATCTGGGCATGTGTGTATTATTGTTCTACTGCAGTTACTCTGTTATGTACTCTTTCTGCTATGTGTATTCCACAGCAGAAATCAGCTAAAACCTCAATATCTACGATAAATAACGGTTTAATTGAGGCCGATTCTACCAACAAACAAAAGTTTTTTTAACTATTCCGATAAAACGATATCTTAAAATAAAGTTTATTTGTAAACTCCGCGCGCTGGATCAATAATTGCTCTGTTATGTCCGCCCTTTCTATATGATAATACGACGTCAATTTCTTTTTCCCAATTGACTGCAACTTGATGTGTGTATTTGTATTCTTGCTACCTTGCAAGCACAAGTTTGGATTAACAATATTGGAAGCTATATATTATGGATATTAATATACTAAGACCTAGCTAAATTAGTTGGTGTGCTATTTGATGAAATGATTCCATACAAATAGTTAGTTGTGTGGTTTATAAAAAGTGGAAAAAAAGAAAAAAAAGAGTTAACATTAAAATCTAAAATTAAATCAATTGTGAAAGAAAGTTATGATGATTATTTGTATCTTGTGTGAAAGTTTTTTTTGTTTAATTTGTAAATAATTATTAGATGCATTTTCAAATCATTAAGATCATTTTTAGTTATATTTTTTCCTCTTACTCAATTGATAATGTTTGAACATTATAAATTTTCTTATATACAACTATAAATCCTTATAATCTTGATATTGAAAGAAATATTTCATGTACTTCCTTGATCCTTGAAAGAGATACTAAAATCTTCCATGTACTACATGTACTACATGTAAATATTGGGCAATTGAGATTAAAATAGACATGTTGATGGTGGTTTTAACACAACCAAATTCAAGTCAAACAAAGATGAGAGATTATTCCAAAGTGAGCTAGTGATATATCTGATTTTCTTAATAAGGGCCTTTGTTGTTAGAAATAAATTTGGATAGGTATGTGCAACTTCATACACTTAGAATTTTCTAAATGGATATTAGATCTTTGAAATTTGGGTGAAAAATTATATTTCGCCTTATTCTACACTAGCCTAATCTATCCTAAATCCACCCTAGATCTATCAAGCTAAAATAGAAAAATGGTTAGAGTTCAAATAAAATAAACTGAACTAAAATGAATAGTAAAATGAATGGAAAATAATAGGATTTAACTTTATTTCTTAGATCTAAAAGGTCTAATGAAATTAACAAAAAACCAATATTGTAATGGTTAGTATTCACACAACCATCCACAACATTAGTGTAAGATTCTAAGAAATATTAAAATGTAAAGATATTTTAAGTTGAATATAATTGAACCACCATATTCAATTTGTAGATTCAATACACAACTCTATTACAAGCATGTAATAAGATAGATCTCACTAAGTTATTCACTCTTAACGAAAATAAGAAAAAAACAATGCCAAGGTTAAAAGCATTCAAGCATAGAAAACATGATCCTTTATTACTTGAATAGATGAGTATATTACAATTTTCAATAGGGCTTGCACACTAAAAAATAATAGTTCATTGGTATCCAAATGTCAACAACCATTTACAATATCCACAATCTTATAAATATCCAATCTTAGGTTCCAAAAATGAACAAGGCCCCAATGGGTTGACCTAAATTCACTCTTTCCCTTAGGGTTTAAAGTTATAACTTTCAATACATAGGTTAATAAAATAGATAACTATATTTTTAAAATAAACCTATAAGGGTAAATCCATCACCAAGAAGGGTGGTTACTTTATTGTATGAGGGAAAAAAATTCCATCTTTGAAGGAATGTTTATTGCATTAGAAATTGAGCCTTGAATTTATTCAATTTATTCTTGATGAGGTTGGAACTAGGGGTGACTGCATATTAGATTCTATTATTCTTGGAGATTAAAGTATTTTTTGTAGCTTCTTTCACCTCTTTGATGTCTTGAATGTGATCCTAGAAAACATTGAAATTTTCCTAGCCCTCATGAGTTCATCAACAAGGTCTCCTATTATTGGTTTTCTCTCATTTTTAATTAATTCTTTAATAATGACCTTAGCAAACAAAACCTCTCAGGATTCTCCCAAAAAGTACATGGTATAGCCTCAACAAAATTATCTATTTTTCCATAGCTACATTAGTAGCATCTCTCCTAACTAGAAACTTAAATGCTCGCACTACTTAATCATTATTGATTTGATTTTAGTGTCTTGATACCACTCTACCAATACTAGTAACTATTATTACTTATTTTGTTTATAGTTTTACTAATGATGTCCTTTCCATTTTTTTAGGATGGGAATGTTATTTTATAATGTGTTGAGCTCATAATGTAGAGTTTATTCAAACTCTAACATGGCACTTCATTTATCACTTACCTTGTGGTGAGATTGGACAACCTCCTTGATTAGCCTAATGCATTAAGCCTTCAAGGAATTTCTCCATGGAGTAGTGGTAATTATTACTCCACCTACATCTTGGAACCACTTTCCCATGTCAAGTAGCTTCAGCATGAGAGGAGTAGGATATTTTGTATCAATCATACCTATCAAATAATTATGTAATATTTGAGCTCATTCACTTGAGCTCATAGTGTTACCTTTGTTCTTACATCTTTATCAATTCAATTTAGTATGGTAGATATTGATTTTTTGACGAATTTACTCTCTTCTTCCCTAGTTTGATGACCTCGGTTTATGATTTGACCTAATGATATTGAGGCTACATATTCCCCTCTTCTTTCTCTACTAGTGAATCTACCACGTGTAGTCAATACTAATTATGCATCCACTATTATTGTAGACAAACATTTGGATTTTTCTTTGTAAGAAAATTTTATAGCATACCAATTATCCTTGAGAAATATTATGAAGTGATTGGTACACCCTCTAAATAGGCCTTTTGAATCATTCCATTGAGCCACACAAGCATGCTTGAGCTGTCTATATAAAGTACCACACTTATGACTAATTGAGTAGGCTACCTAAGAGGATTTGGTTTCTTTCATACTAGTGATGGAGACCTATGTGACCCTACTTTTGGACAAGTATTGGAAAAGGTGATTGAATATTTATAAGTAAATTTTATCACTCATTAGAGGAAGACAAACTTCCTTGAATAAAGCTCACATAGATGAACACTTTAGTAGCTTGATCCTTATCTTTGGGCTGTCCTATAATTATGGAATATGGAAGAGGTGATGTAATGATAATGCGAATAGGAGAAGGGATTGTTCTTAGTAGAGGAGAAGTAATTAGACTTGGAATATGAGAAACAAGAGGAGAGGTGATTGAGATTTGAGCTGAAGTAATTGGTAGAACATTTATAACATTTACAGGCTCTCCTTGTGTTATAGTAGCAACTTTACTACTAACCTTTCTATATAGTGGATTATCATATTCTTCTTCTTCTTTAATCTCTACTATTATGTGTGCACTAGGTTCTTCCCCTCCTTCCCTTTATTTTGTCTTCTTTGAGTATCCACTCTATGCTAGGTTGCCAAAAGAAAAAATAGATAACAAGTTTTTTGGAATGAGGGTCATTCATGTAATAATTTTTTTTGATCTAATTCCTAATTCTCTCAATAACTTCCTTAGTTCTATTCTCAATTGAAATTTCCTTAGGCATTGACCAATAAAATCTAGAGAAAGGTCCTAGTTATATATTTTATTATGTTTGTAGGAGGGGTCAAAAATATTTCCATATTTGTACTTGGCCTTAGGAACCTTATCCAAAAAAAGCCCCTACTTAGTTTGGGGTACATTATATAGTATTATATAATTAATACCTCATTCTCATTAGGTTGATTTCCCAAAAATTATTTAATATATGATACATGCACAAACAAGGACCTAATCAATGGGCTAATCTTTGGACAATGAGATCAAACTTCTCCCTAGCCTTATATACTTATACATGATGAGATGGAACATTCACTACTAGTTTGAATGGGGTTATTTACTAACTCTAAGATATTAGTGAGGACCTATTCACATCATTAATAAGTTTACTTAGGAGTTAGTTTCCTAGGTTGCATTCTAGAAACTAGTATTTAATGGGACCATATCTCATTAATAGGCATGTAGTTATTTCAGAATTTAATATTTCTCTCATGTATTTATAATTGTGCATTAGGAATTTAATGTTTGAAACTAAGGTGGTTATCCCACTACCTCTCTCCTTGCCTATATAAGCAAGGCTCTTGTACATTTGTAAATCATTCTAAATCAATTCATCATAGATCATCATTTGATCTAGTTGTCTTATTGCTCATGCTATAGCACTTCTTTATTCATGTGGATGGTATTCTCCATGGTTGATCCTTTGAAGTGTGGCCAACTTCATCTGGGTTATTGTTCATATTTCCAACATGGTATCAAAGCTTAAGCTATAGGAAATCGATCTCATATTGGGAAGTTGAGCTGAGGAGATCATCAAAAGCTGGAGGGTTTTCATGAAGGACTAGTTGTTCTCATCCGAGAGGCAATTGATTTTTAAGGCACTTTGGGTCGAATATGACCTCGTCATTATGTTCAAAAGGTTTGAAAACTTGAGGATCACCTATCCATTCCTCAAAGTTTGAATTTGTCATCCAGAGGCCATCAGAGGTTTTTTGCAGCTATATCAATGGGAAAAGTTGCATAAAAATATATTACATGGGGGTGATTTTAATATCAACCGACATATTATAACAGCTGGTGGCAAATATATTTAATTTTTTGTAGGCTTATATTAATTGGTGGTCGATTCTATTAATTCAAGGTCATAATTTCATTAAAGTCTCAGGTTTAGTATTTAATGACCGAGATATTTATTATTTCATAGTCAGCCTTAATATTTTATATTACAAAGCAGGTTTGAATTTTTGAATGGTATATATATTGAAGGTTTTAATTTCCACAAGGAAACATTAAAATCTTTGAAGGAATCCTTGGTAGCAGTCTACTTTTTTTTTTGTAGGTTTTGTTATCAACACTTTCTACTAGCCAAAGTTGACAGGGGTCGTGCATCGTCTCACGTACTTGTCATTCTTTCTAACTGTCAGGTTTCCTTCTCTGTTGTCATTTGCTAGCTTATTCTCCTATCAACCCAAGTTTTTCTCATGTCATCACATCGTTGGAGTTTGTGGTTACTGTCGCCAACTAACCGTGACTCACCTACCACCATTCATTCATTCCACCAGTCACCATTTACTCCCACCACTGAGCACCTACCTTTTGGGTCGTGGTCATATCATGGGACCAAGAGCTATATCTCTGAGTGGTGCAATTGGTGGTCCCACCCCATCGCCACTCCCTAGCTGCTCTGCTATCGCCGGCCTTAGTGGCACTCTCTTTTTTTCTGCTAGCGTGCCCCTTGGTCATTCAACAACTAGAGGCTGATTTTTTTTTTTGCCCCAAGTGCTTAAATTTTGCACCTATTTAGCCTGCACCCCCTAATTGGGAAGTTTTTTTAACGAAGAATAAATTTTTGCTAGGTTATCAAATTTTCATAAACAAGATATCGTTGCAAAGCTAGTTTCGTATTCTTCCCAATCATGTAGAGTATTTTTCCAGTTTTTATGTGGGTACAAATTATAGCCAACTAAATTTAGTGTTTCCTTTTGGACTCTTGAGATCTTATATTTTCACCATTTTGTCAAATTTTGGAGATTCTAGTGGCATTGCAAAGATGATTCAAAGTTCTATCATCCTTTCCATCCACTTTTTTCAAATTTAGCCCTAGGTATATTTTATCAAGTTTTTGCAATTTGTGGCATTTGCTTAATATCTTGGGCATAGTGTAATTTGGAGAAGGTTTTTTTGCATTGGAGGCTTTATTTTCACTAGTACATCATATTTGGGAGTTTCTATTTGATAGATCAAATGTCAATTTCTTTGTAATATTAGATATTTTTCATACTTTTTATGGGGTTTTCAATTCATCGTTCACTAATTCTGTTGGGAAGGGGAACTATAAACAAGGGATATATTGCATCATAAACCATCTCTAATCACTTTAGTTGTTAACACATTTTCATGGTTTAGTTCCCCCTCCTGATAAAGGTATCCAAAAAAATTTCTTGGAGTTTCCAAAGGTATGATGTCTTAGAGTTTATTGCAATGCATGTTGATGATTATATTATAAAATCTATTGATCATTATGATTTTCCTCATATTCTTTGGACTAAGATTTGGGAGATATATGGAGATCCTGATACTCCACCATTCTTCGATGATCATGGTTTAGAATGAAATGTAACTCTTCATTCTTCAGACATGATACCCTATGATGATATTTCTATGCAGGAGATTACATATTTTGAATGATTTGAATCTTCAGATGAGGATGTCAAGGGTTCTATAGATGCTTCTTCTCTACTAGAGACAGTTGATGTACCTTCACCTTCAATGATTCCTTTTCTAGAGTCATTGATTGAGGCTTCCATCATTCTTATTCAACAAGACATATTTCATTTTCCAAACTTGAAATCATAGGATGGATTTGTTTCAGGCATTGCAGACTTGGCTACTTCTATAGGTTTGGTGGACATTCTTGAGGGGATATCTCTCCTCTATGCAGATTCTACTTTGGAGGGTATTCTTTTGTCTTCACATTCCATTGTTTCGACCTTAATTGGGGATCTTGATCATGGTGAGACCACCTTGGAGGCACTTGATTCCTTTTTAGAGATTTTATATATGAGGATTCTTCCCTCCCATTTCAATATGGAGTTGGAGTTTCTTCAGCATCTACCATTGGATTTTCTTCTTCCTAGCTAAAGACATGTGATTTGTTGTCACTGGACACTCTTTTGGATTGAAACGTCTTTCAATGGTTTTGAGGACACTTCATTGTAGGGGGGAATCTAGTCTCCATCTATTCCTTCAATGGAGGGATCATTGTGTTGTCTTTGGATCTTGTTCAACATTAGTTTCTGCATAGTCCTGGTTTGTCACCCTCTTCATTGATTGGGCATGTACCTAATTTTGATTGTGGCATCTTCATATTCCTTTGGTAAGGAGACACATGATAAATTTTTAGAGACATAATCATCATAAACATTCATCCTTACTTCCGTCAATTCCTATCCAGAATGGGAAGCATCCCTGTATTTGTACTTGGTTTTGTTTCTTCCAAAAGGGAGACAAGTTGTTTGTTGACATTGGATAATGTTTTGTCTTCAAGCACTTACCATTTTTGGAGGTGATTAGATATTGTGGGGGAGCTATATAGTCTCTCTGTTTCCCTCTTATGGGGGGGCTATTGATTATTTTACTCTTATGATTGTTGATGACAATGTTAGTCGCAACAACAGTTCAGATAAAATCCTCATAGGAAAACTGCAAAGAACCTATCTTTACTTGAAATATTCAACCAGGGAAACCTAAAATTCTGAGGAAAGGGGAAAGGTTGACTTAGCTTAAGGGTATGTGTAGGATCATGATGGGCCAAAAAGTTGCAATATGATGGGTTTTGTAGGGTATGTGGCTGATGACTTTTTTTTACCCAAAATTGATGAAACAAAAAGGGTTTTTAATGGAGATTCTTAGCTTTCCACCACTATAAATTATGCTTTAATTTGAATTTAATAAATAATTATTATTTATTTTCTATTTGAATTACACCTAAAGTCCTAATTGATAGGCTAATTGAAAAGCATCTATAGCTTTCAAACGGTATCACATTTTTTGAATCTGAAACCTGCGTCACATTCTATGCTTTCCATACTATAGGAATAAAAAAAGAAATAAATGAATTTCATGAAGTTTTGACCATGTTAAGGTGGTTAGACATACTAGTTTTTTTATTTTTTAAAAGTTGTAATAAAAAAATCATAATTAATTATTACTTGGAAAAAAATATAAAAAATATGCATCACATCTAGACATGAGTCCTCTACTTATATCTAAAATATTATAAAAAAATATTATCATTTTATTGTGGTTAGGGTGGTTAGACAGACACCTACTTCTTATTTTTTCCCTGAAATTTAAGTACTATTGCATTGAAATTTCAAATTTTCACCAAATAGATTTTTTTTTCTTTTAAATAAACCTAGTAGTTTAGAAACTAAATTAAATTCTCTACAAATTCTATTGTTACAAAGTTTTGAAATAATATAGATAACTTATTCAAATTTTTACGTCAAGTTGCCTAACTCTGATTTTTCTAAATTTTTTGCCACTTAAGGGCCTGTTTTTTCCATGGTGATCTTGCACATACCCTTAATCGCAAGGCTCCTGTAGTTAGGTCTTGACCATACTAGGTTCGCTTCATTGTATGATGTGATATTGCTATTAATCTCAAGGGGTTTATGGTTATCTTTGGTTTCTTTAGGAATCATAAGTATCAGATGGAATATTTTTAGTTCAATCATTACACAATTTCATGAATTCAATAGATTTGTAATAATATTTCATGAATATCAAACAACTTTGCTATCACTTAAGTAGATTTAGCTTTAAGAATTCAATAATTTCATAGAAACAAAAGATTTTCAATAATATTTTCATTCATTTATCTACTTTTTGGAACATTGTCTAAAATTTAACATCTAATCTAAAATAAAGCATCAAAATACTTGAAAAACTAAAATTTCTCCTAGGTATTCTCCACGCATGCCCCAATATTTAATCAAATCAAAGAAAATCACTTTATACTTCACCAGATCGCTTCACAACTAGGCATAAAATAGTGGGAACTTTTAAAGAAGGGGGTTTAGTTTGGACACCGAGTAGGTTCTATATGCACCCTTAAACAATGTAGCATACAGTTTTGTCCAGTTGAACGAACAAACTAGCTACAAAAGATACATGAGATAGGTAGCTTTCCAATTATCTTCGATATTGATTAAGTTCTATGTGCATACAAGTTTTTAATCCGAAATGATTCAAAAAATAGGAAAAAAGAATAAAACTTATAGAAGTTTCGGATCTTCTGACATCCACAAGTTTTGAACTTAACTTAAAAAAGGGTATCCCCTAGCCTTTTATAGAAACAAGACATAGATAGGATAAGATAAATACATGAGAGGGAATCCAAAGGATGAATCATGGAAAGGAACATGTAATGTGACAACTAGTAAGAGAATTGCAAACGAAGTCAATGGAGGTCAACCTTCATTTGCACATTAATATCCTCTAGGTCTTTCGTCTTCTCATTATCAAGGTTCCTTCTTGGAACCAAACAAATCCACCAAACAGAATGTAGGAACTTCCAATATATTCAGAATGATCAGGTGGATTTTTTTTTCCTACATCCAGGTTCAAACTCGGATTGAACATTCCCAAGAATGAGTCACCCCAAAAATTAGTACACCCTTTTGCTACATGCTTAATATCTAGATTTATGATTTCTCAGTATCTCGTACTCCTTTGCAACAAACTTTGTTCCTGCATGAGCTTCCAAAGTGTACTACTAAACCTGGTAACACCGTCGAATGTGCCTGCAACCCTAGTTTTCTTGACTGTCCATACCCGAACTTTGCATTGAAATCTACTTCTCCTACAATTACCAATTCCACCTATTAAATCCATTTTTAAACATTTATAAAAAAGCTCATGAAAATAAAACCATCATTAGTTCATCATCATTATAAATCCATCATAAATAACACACTTTCAAAGAAAATAATATATTCTCGTGTAATTATCCTTTTAATTGGGTTGTTGGACCATCAAATCTTTTGGATAACATTAAAATTTTAAAATTTACTTTGCATTGCTACCTAGTACCCAGTACACAATATTTTAGCTTTTACCCATGATTTTCCTGGACCTTGGCTTTTAATGGAACTTCCATATTTACTAGACCTTTGCTCCTGAACCGGAATGCTTTTCTCAGCACTTTGTGTTACCTTTAGGCATTTGGATTTCTCGGTTCCTGGTACTTGGTACCTAGAACACTTGAACTACGAAGTACTCTTTCTTAAAATATTTCTCTTTTGCTTTTCACTTCTAATGATCTTTCCAACTAGCCAACACCTATCATAAGTGTTAGTTTTCACTTGGGGTCCCCAAGCCTTACAGTCTTGGGGTGTGTTGTGAGACCACACAACAACTTGCAACCAATAAAAGGGTATGTGCAGGATCATGATGGGCCAAAAAGTGGCAATATGATGGGTATGTGGCTAACAACTTATTTTTTACCCAAAATTGATGAAATGCAAAGGGTTTTTAAAAGAGATTCTCAAATTTCCACCAATATAAATTATGAATTGCTCTGAATTTAATAAATAATTATTATTCATTTTCTATTTGAATTACGACTAAATTCTGATTGATAGGCTGATTGAAAAACATCTATAGATTTCAAACGATATCACATGTTTTGAATCCGAAACATGCATCACATTTTATGCTTTGCATACTCTAAGGTTAAAAAAAAAAAATTGAATTTCATGAATTTTTGGTCAAGTTAAGGTGGTCAGACATACAAGTTTTTATATTTTTTAAAAGTTGTAATAAAAAATTCATAATTAATTATTTACTCAGAAAAAAATTACAAAAAAATATGCATCACATCAGAACATGAGTCCTCTACTTATCTCTAAAATCTTATAAAAAATAATTATCATTTTATTGTGGTTAGGGTGGTCAAAAAACACCTATTTCTTATTTTTTCCCTGAAATTTAAGTACTATTGCATTGAAATTTAAAATTTTTACCAAATAGATTTTATTTTTCTTTTAAATAAACCTAGTAGTTTAGAAACTACATTCAATTTGATACATATTCTATTCTTACATATTTTTGAAATAATATAGATAACTTATTCAAATTTTTATGTCAAGTTGCCTAACTCTGATTTTTCTAAATTTTTTGCCACTTAAGGGCCTGTTTTTGCCATGATGATCCTACACATACCCAAAACCAAATTTAAACCAAAATTGGTATTAAATCATGAGTCATAAATTATAATTTATGCATATTTTAAAATAATAGTTGTTTACCTTTACTTAGATTCTAACATAAAAATAGTAAAATTTCTCCAAAAATATCAGTGTGTGCTTTGATTAATTCCAGTTTCCAAAACTCAGTGAAAAATATAGTTCATGATGTTGAACTACATAATTTAGTAATCCTCCAAATCCAACCATGGATAGAGCCTTGCTGCCAATCAAGTGTCCATATCCTCGACAAGATTATCTTTGTAATTCCCCCAAACATAGCTCTACTTCCAGCCAGGCATCTATAGCCTCGGTAGAGATATTTGGATAGTCTCAAGAGTTGATCTTTTTTTGTGTGTATATCTCTTAATATTTCATTGATAGCTCATTTTTCTTTTGATAGCTCATTTCAACTTGCAAGAAATGAAGCCCACTATTAGGTTGGGAATTATAGTGGTAGCAAAGGTTACCATTTTATTTTTGATTCAATGCAAATCCCTTCATGATTTCACCATTTCCCATAAACTCATTTAATTTTATTCCCTGTTGGTGTGTATTCCCAACTAAACTCTACCACCCTTATGCCAAATCCTAGCTAAATACAACTTGTTAAATGTTATAAGATATGCATAAATTAAAATTTAGCAACAAACAATTTAATCAACAAATTTAAATCTAAATTTATAACCATTAGTTACCACCCTTCCATTTTGATTTTATGGCAACTGCTAAATACTCGGCTAGCAATTTCGATTTGATGACGCTGCACCACATTAATGGATAAGAAATGTCATGATGACACATAGATCTAATCACAATGTTCTACATTAAATTCACACTCCTCAATGCACACATATCCTAAATCCTTTAAATTACTTAGGTGCTCACGTGTATTTCCTTACCGACTTTATTTTCATTTCTTCTTTGCACACATGGGCACCTTCATGATTAATAGGGCTTAATAAAAACAAAATGAAATGACCACCATTAATTTTGAAATCTTTAACTTGCTTGATTTGCAATCTTCGTACTAGTGAACTTTGAAGCATTTTGTCACCAATTGTGTAAGAATCAATTTGACTTAACATTCTGCTCTGGAGAAACTCATCTAGTTGCCACCTCACTTGTGATTTCTAAGAATTCTATCTAGGAAACTATGTACCACAACTTCCTCATGGCTCTCTATAAATTATGCACCTCTCTCGAATTCTTCATACCTTATATTTTCCTTTTTTTATTACTATCATTTTGCATTTTCTCTCTGCTAGTGCTTGCTTGCTTCCAAGTCATGGATACTCCAATTTGATCAACTTGCTCTTGCTGCCAAAATGGCTTCATGGGTCATATCACAACTCAAAGGCTTGACAAGGTTTTCTTCATTCAGACTACGAGTTTCATTGTGCCAAACTTATGCTTAGTCCTTGGGAAACAATTTGTGGAATCTAGAGAATACTACTGAATGTATTCAAATTTGGCTTCTCAATTTGTAGTGTTGCTCCTAGAAATTAGGCTTCCTATTGAAGATGTTCACTTGACTATGAATATGATAGTGTAGCCTAAATATTTGGGGAATCTAGATACTATTTTGTCTGTTGCACACCTGACCATCAGAATCCCCTCTATGGATGATATTCCTTATTTCCTAGAACATGGAGAAGTAGTTCCACTTTGGTCGTTCTTGACTGGCCTCCATACCCCAAAATTTGAAGTTCACTGAGAAATTTCCTATGTAGGATATTTGGCCCTAATAGACAAGGCATCCCAGATTCACTGAATGGCCACCCCTTCTGTAGCTCAACTCCCTTCTTTTTGTACTTTTTTTCTCTTTTACAACAATAATTTTGTTACTTCCATGTATATACACAATATACACACATATATAACTTTATTATACCTTTTAAATCGTGTATTTATTGTGTATGGTTTTATTTTATTTTTTTTACATTTCTTAGCACAATGTTATAAAAATTTTGAATTTACTCTCATGTGTATGATAAGTTAAGCAGAATTTGCTAATGCGAAGGGAAAACTAGAAAAAAGAAAGAAAAGAAAAACAACAAAAAAAACCCTATGAAAAAAAACTAACCCTAACTAACCAAAAATTTACTCTAACAAACGACTAACCCTAACTAACCAATATATTTTAAGCTCAATAAATATTCTCATTGTTGTTTTTGTATGCATTACAGTAGGTCTATCTTTGAATTAACTGGAATAAATATCAAAACTCCTACTGTAACAACAAATTTTCTTAAAGTTTATGTGTTTAACAAATGTAATTTCAAAGGCGTACTTACAATTAAATTGGTTCACATGTGTTAGTTATTTTTTATGAGCCAAACTTAATCTTATCCTTCATCTATAAATCTACTAGAACTCAATTATTAACAAGGGTAAGGATTGGCCAACACATAAGTGAGGCTCTAAAGGACCTCACTTCTTCTCTTTAGGCTCTATGAAACCTGGGAGGGTAATACCACCTATGCTCATAAGATACTTACTTGGTCAAAAGAATTTCCACACACAGATGTATTCCTCATAAAGTGAAAACAAGCAAAAGTCATCAAAGGCTTGGGAAACCTTTTAACAAGTTACTACCTATTGCAAGGAATACGATACTACTTCAATAACTAAAATTTTTTGTTTATGAATTCATTCTTATTTCAAGTCTCTGGCTAGCTTCACCACTAGCTCAATGAGTTACAAGATAAGCAAATGAAAGCACCAGTTCCTTGTCTAATGGAATAATGGAGTCATACTTTGCAATTAATCAGTAATACAACTATAATTTAACTTGGTAATCAGGGGACTATTAGCATGCTACTTTGTGCCATCCAACTCACTACATTTAAAATATTGCTACTTACCAAACCCTATATTATTTTCCCACAAACCCATGACCTTATTTTAGCATTAAATCAAATAATTGAATTGAAGCACAAATAAACCCATTCATTCAACGCAAATGACAAAATACAAATGTAATTATTATTAACAATTTCATTCATAATTGTGAGGAAAATACACATGAGAGCATATATTTTATAACTAGCATTTTCTTCCATTACTGATATTACTTTGTAAAATCATTTTAAGATAAAAATACATTATGACTCATACCCTAAGACTTGCTTCTGATATATGCATCAACTTATCTATTTTCATTCTACTACTCTCTAAGCTTAGCTTTTATCTAGACCCTTCCAAGACTCAAAATTTTTGAACTCCCGTAATCAACCATGAAATCCTGTTTATAGATAGGGGAGGAACAAGCATCCAGATGAATTATGATTACATTTCATATTTCATTTCATAACCTAATTTTAACCTCCTTAAGTGGTTACATGCAATCATTTGAGAGCTAGGGAGGGTAAAAGAAAAAATTCATCCACAAGGTACCATTAGTTGTTGCCGCAACATCCACGTTAAGAAAAATATTCTTTATCATACCACCTATAGGACTTCCACATCAGCATGGAAGAGTAAAAAACTAACACCATAGACAAATTAAGAAATGAAATTCCTAATGCAGAAGCCATGGTATCATTAAAAACAAAAACAAGGAGGAGATGCTACTCTGAGTCGTTAGCTTCAGAGTATGCTCGACCACTCCTTGTTCATGATGCAATCGGAGGAACCATCACCACATCATCATCAGATTCATCATACGACACCAAAGAGATAATGTAATGGTCATATCTCGAGTTAGTGTCAACTTCACCATCTAAAGGGCTATCAAAGAGCATAATGGGAGAATTATTTTTTCCTAGGTAGGCCATATGACCCTTATTCCTTTTCTTGGCCTTCTTTGCAGGCTCAGCCTACTCCTTTCCCTCAAACTTGAACAATTCTTTAGTAATGGTCTTATTTCTTAAGTTGTAGGTACTCTGGACAATGGTTTTCTTCTTTTTACCATGATCCTTCCTTTTACCCTTTGGAACTATAGAACTCACAAGAATTTCTTGCTCAGACATATCCTCATGACACTCAAAAACGCTAAGTTGGATAGACCTCCTAGTGGGTTGAATTGACAAACCAGACTTTCCCATTTTGCAGAACATAGGGTGAAAGCTATCAAGTCTAAATTGAGTAGAAATTGACCAACTTAAAAGCTTTTGAATCAAATTTGCATGAAAGCACACCCACAAGCCCAGACAATCACAACTAGCCCTAGAAAATGGAACTCCCTAAGAAAATAGAAGCATGAATTAAAAGGAGCTCACAAGAAACACCTACTTACCCAAGATAAAAGCAACAAAACCTCTATAGTTGGGTATATGCAGGATCATCATGGAAAAAACAGGCCCTTAAGTGGCAAAAAATTGAGAAAAATCAAGGTTAGACAACTTGACATAAAAAATTGAATAAGTTATCTATATTATTTCAAAAATATGTAAAAATAGAATTTGTAGCAAATGGAATGTAGTTTCTAAACTACTAGGTTTATTTTTATTTTTTTAAATCTATTTTGTGAAAATTTGAAATTTCAATGCAGTAGTACTTACATTTCAGGGAAAAAATAAGTAGGTGTCTATCTGACCACCCCAACTACAATAAAATGATAATATTTTTTACAAAATTTTATAAATAAGTAGAGAACTCATGTCCAGATGTGATGCATATTTTTTTGTAATTTTTTTCCAAGTAAATAATTAATTATGAATTTTTATTACAACTTTTAAAAATATAAAAACTCATATGTCTAACCACCTTAACTTGGTCAAAACTTCATGAAATTCATTTTTTCTTTTTTAATCTTATAGTATGTGAAGCATAGAATGTGATGCATGTTTTGGATTCAAAAATTTGATACTATTTAAAAGCTATAGATATTTTTCAATCAACCTATCAATCAGGACTTTTGTCGTAATTCAAATAGAAAATGAATAATAATTATTTATTGAATTCAAAGTAAAGCATAATTTATATTGGTTGAAATCTTAGAATCTCCTTTAAAAACCCTTTTCATTTCATCAATTTTGGGTAAAAAAAATTCGTCAACCACATACCCTACAAATACTCATCATATTGCCACTTTTTGGCCTATCATGATCCTGCACATACCCAGTTGAAAGCTCAAAACTCACACATTCCTTCTATGACCCACACTTCATACTTTCAGAGAACTAAAAATGGTGAGATCAAATGACAGGAATTCTACATTAAATAAACCATTTGGAGTGTGTTGCAATTAATTATTGAAGAGATCATCGCATGAGCGAGTTGATAAATTAGCAACTTAGTTTTGAATCTGGGCCATCATTCTTTGAGGTTTTAAAACTTCATCAATGGTGAGCTTAAGCATCATTTCTGTCTTTTACAACTTGTTCCTAAAAAATGGTGATACCACCTCAGAAAGTTTCCACATCTACCCTTAATCCTCATTAGTCACCTATGATCTAAAAACTAACATGCATAGCCAACTCAATATGTGCTCCTTCATTAATATTGGTGAAGTACACAAAGCTAAAATTTGGAGAGAATAGTCCTTCATACATTCCATCAATCATCACGGACTGGCCCCATCTTTCTAGGGTTCAATGAACAATGAGAGTATTTATGTGGTGAACTTTAGCTCATTGGATCATTATGCTTTAAAACCACGTCAACAGTTCTCCACTCACATCGCTACTTTCTTCCTCACTCTATACGATGTCCTCAGGATACTGCCATGTTTCCTTTTCATTCAGTAATTGTCGCTTATCACTAACACATTTCATCCTTCACTAGTTCTATCAATGATGCAAGCATCCATGTGATTAAATATTAGCCCTTGAAAATATGGCCCATCCTCAATCATGTTCATTTTCCCATTGCACATTGCTAATTTAACTTCAAACTCTAGATCACATCAATGATGAGAGATAAAGTGAAAAAGCAAGATTGAGACACATGCAATTACATGAAAATCAATGATAAAAAAGACATTTGTCATAAGATCAATTCAAATCAGTGAAATAAAGTTGAATAGATGACTCCATTGCTCATCGTTATTTTGAAACTTAAGTTTTGGAAAGGATCCGCAATGAGCGATAGGAGAAAATACCAAAGCACCAAGGCTATTGCTTATTTTTAATTCTCCTCATAAAATTTGCAATCAATTAGCGATGAGAGATCCCAGCGATTACATAGAACACTTGCATCGTGCATCGCCAATACAAAAATTAACATTCAAAACCCATTTGTGATACACAAAGCACAAGAGATACTTCATATCGCTCATCATTTTTTTGAAGAATACAATCAAAAAATCATTTGTGATAAATGATGAAGAGAAGAACAAAAGCCCATAGGTCATCGTTGATCACTAATTTAATACTCAAGGTTCAAGAATTATTAGCGATAAGAAAAAAATCAATGATATAAGGAGAAGGAAGATCATCGTCCATCGCTAATTCATATCAAGAGCTCTCAAAGCTATCCATAATGATCAAAACCAAAGAAATACTACTCATTAATTATCATTAATTTAAACATACCTTTCAGAAACTATCTACGGTGAGCGACAAAGAGAGGTGGCCAACAAGACTTAAGTGAAAACTTTTAAGCGCGTGTCAATAAGTTGTTCTAATGAAGGGGACCATCTTAGGACGATGGAGGGGAATGGTCTCAAAAGACTTCAAGTCATAAAATGCAAAGGATGTAAAGGCCAAAAAGGCCTTTAATTCAACCTTATAAAAAAGAACAAACCCAGACTTAGGCATGAGGGACCAGCTAGTCCATGATCATCAATTACATAAGAAGTTTTAATATGACCGACAACAGGCAACATGAGGTCAACGATGCATTAGAACATTGCAAGGGTTTAGACTTAAGGGTTTCCTAGGTGAAATTGACAAAAAAATAATAATAATACAAAACACGAAAGTCCAAAGATGAGAGACCTGTTTAAAAATGCAGGATTTTCAGAAATGGAACCAAAAAATTTGAGGGTTCGATTAGTGGCTCTTGTAACTATGGTAAATTCTTAGGTTAGCAGATTAGTAGCTAAATAAAATAAAACCCAAAGTAGACAATGAAGAAAAAAGGAGCATAAACATGAAAACAAAGGAAAGATCTCACCAAATGCCTTCAATCTCCATGATTAACCTTGATTGCACCTTATCTATTTGCTGCAATATGTAGTTTTCCCTCAGATTTGAAATGAACAGTCTATGACTATGCCAATTTCCTAAGCAAAAGTTGAAGGATTTGATCTAAAAATTCTACACAATGCAAGTATGCAACTGTGAAGCAACCCTAAAGTATGTAGAAAATAGCCTATGAAGTCAAGAAGCCAAGAGCATGAAGTCAAGAGATCAAGAGGTGTGCAAATGAGGCCAAAATTGCTGAATTTGGACGAGAAATTAAGAGTTACACAGGATAAAAATTTGCATCATAATAAAATAATAATAAAAATTATAAAAAGATGTCACCAAAAGACTTAGAATTTGGTGATATTTTTTTCTATAGAGTACTAAGTTTAAATACAAGGGAAAGCATAAAAAATAGACCCTTTGTGGCTTGGGCCATATAGAGTAAAAATAAGAGGTATGAGATGAATGTATACCATCTCATGGATTTTGATGGAGAACTAATAGATCTTCTTTGTATAGCCAACATCTAAAACATGGGTATGTGGAGGATCATCATGGAAAAAAAAGGCCCTTAAGTGGCGATAAAATTCAAAAAAAATAGAGTTAGGCAACTTGAAATAAAAATTTGAATAAGTTATCTATATTATTTCAAAAATATGTAAGAATAGAATCTATAGCAAATTGAATGTAGTTTCTAAACTACTAGGTTTATTTAGAAAAAAATCTATTTGGTGAAAATTTGAAATTTCAATGCAGCACTTAAATTTTAGGGAAAAATAAAAAGTAGGTGTATGTCTAACCACCCTAACCATAATAAAATGATAATATTTTTTTATAATATTTTATATATAAGTAGAAGACTCATGTCCCAATGTGATGCATATTTTTTTGTAATTTTTTTCCAAGTAAATAATTAATTATGAAATTTTTATTATAAATTTTAAAAAATATAAAAAGTTGTATGTCTGACCACCTTAACTTGGTCAAAACTTCATGATATATTTTTTTTTAATCCTAGCAAAGCATAGAATGTGACACATGTTTCAAATTCAAAAAATGTGATATCGTTTGAAAGCTGTAGATATTTTTCAATTAGCCTATCAATCAGGACTTTAGTTGTAATTCAAATAGAAAATGAATAATAATTATTTATTAAATTCAAATTAAAGCATAATTTATATTGGTGGAAAGCTTAGAATCCCCTTTAAAACCCCTTTTTGTTTCATCAATTGTGGGTAAAAAAAAAGGTTGTCAGCCACATACCCTACACATACCCATCATATTGCCACTTTTTGGCCCATCATGATCCTACACATACCCACATTACCTTTCATATGTGATGAAATTTTATCATTCTGATTGGTGAGTTCAATTGTTATATCTTATGTATTTGATTAGTTGTTTCTAAGTAGTCTTGACCCATGTTGATCATGATGGTGCATTATTGATTTGATCACATTCCTTGTTATTATTTGTTGTGTCAAGTATTATAGTATACTCCTAGATTTTTTGGGATTCTTAATGTTCCTACAAGAGACACACATTCCAAACTAGAGCCATTGTTGGGACTCAAATTTCTATTATTTTTTTTCTTGAGTCCCTTTCTTATTATGTTTCTTAGTCATATTTGAACTTACCTACCCTTATTCATAATTGATCTAAGACATAATAAATGGGTCCTCTAAGTGTAAAATGATGTATAAAATCCATAAAAAGTATAATTTTGGGCTTTGCTTAGTTTTTCTCTTAGTATTTCATGTGTTGTTGTGTTGTTGCAGTTTCAAAATTTTGAGTTTGTCCATACCTAAATTCCTTCCCTTATGATCTTGACAACCCACTTAAATCTTTCCCATTTTTTTTTCTAATTTTTATTATGTTCTAGAGTGTCAAAGTTTCCTATCCCTCAATACCATTCCCTTACCATTCCTAAGCTCTGAATCCCAAAATTCCAATTAAAATTTTGAGTCCTTTTCCATTTTTTATACTTTTTCATCTATCCATGGGTGAGTGTAGGATCATGGTGGGCTAAGTAGTGGAAATAGGGTAAAAAAATGTTTTTAATTCTAGCCAAGTTTTGAAAATGGATATGGGTATGTGCAGGATCAACATGGAAAAAATAGGCCCTTAAGTGGCAAAAAAATCAGAAAAATCAGAGTTAGGCAGCTTGACATAAAAATTTGAATAAGTTATCTATATTATTTGAAAAACATGTAAGAATAGAATCTGTAGGAAATTGAATGTAGTTTCTAAACTACTAGGTTTTTTTGAAAAAAAAAGAAATATATTTGGTTAAAATTTGAAATTTCAATGCAGTAGTACTTAAATTTCAGGGAAAAAATAAGAAGTAGGTGTATGTCTGACCACCCTAACCACAATAAAATGATAATATTTTTTTATAATATTTTAGATATAAGTAGAGGACTCATGTCCCAATGTGATGCATATTTTTTTGTAATTTTTTTCCAGGTAAATAATTAATTATTAATTTTTTATTACAACTTTTAAAAAATATAAAAAATTTGTATGTTTGACCACCTTAACTTGGTCAAAACTTCATGAAATTCAATTTTTCTTTTTTTAATCCTATAGTATGAAAAGCATAGAATGTGACACATGTTTTGGATTCAAAAAATGTGATGCCATTTGAAAGCTATAGATGTTTTTCAATCAGTCTATCAATCATGACTTTATTCGTAATTTGAATAGAAAATGAATAATAATTAATTATTTAATTCAAAGTAAAGAATAATTTATATTGGTGGAAAGCTGAGAATCTCCTTTAAAAACCCTTTTCATTTCATCAATTTTGGGTAGAAAAAAGTCATCAGCCACATACCCATCATATTGCCACTTTTTGGCCCATCATGATTCTGCACATACCCATATTTGATTTTTTCCTTGGGTTAGGTAGAAAGTTAGTTTTGGTTTGATAAAACCAAGCCAAAATTGATTTATATTTATAATGGATATGCATCTTTAAATAATGGATATCCATTTTTTAAATAAATATATATTTGTTTTTAAATAATATATCTATATGTTTCTAAATAATAGATATCCATTACTTAGAAATGGATATCCCTTCTTGAGAAAAGTATATTTGTTATTAAAAATGTGTGTGTGTGTGTGTATATATATATGCCTTAAGCAAAAAAGTAAAAAAAAAAACAATATTTTATAGTGTTGAGGCGATCCATGGCTTTCACACAATAGAAAAAAGGTATAGGAGAAATAGATATCCAAGCTTGGAAATTGATATCTATTTTGGAGAGCACAAAATTGTGCTTACATTAACAATATTGTAGAGGTAGGTTTTTTCTTTCCTTTTTATTGAGTTTTTTTAAAATTTATTCAAAGCTTTTAATCTAATTTAGGTTTTCATTTTTAAATCGGAAGTGATGAGTTAAATATTTTTCCAAAACTATATTTAATTTTGGTCCATAATTTAACCTTTCTTCATCATTTTCCATATTGGTTTTATAAAACTAATATTACTAATATGAATTGACAAAATAGGATATACTATAAAGAGTAATATTTTATATGTACAAATAGAAGTAGTTGTGTATGACTAAATAGGGTAAACATGCAAATCTCTTATAGCCATGAAAAATAATGATGCAGAAACCTTGTGAAAAGATTGCAATGAACCTTTTTTTCAACCAATCATAATTTAGCATGTTGTTATAGTAATTGATATTGTATCTTAAGAAAGAGTGGTCATAGGTCATGCATAACTCTTTCTTATCCAATCATGGTATCTCAACTTTTAAAACTATAAAACAAAAACTTATATTTAAGATATTCTATTGATGAGCTGAAGATACATAAGCTACTATATGTAACACACAAGATATAGATATCATATTAATATTGTGAGTAGTATTATTATCATTGTCTGAAGTGTTCTCAAAGTATTTTTGATTATTTCCTTCATCGGTCAATTATTAGGTAGGTCCCACTCTCCAACCACTGATTGATTGTATTTCTTTTTGGTGTTTTTTTATAAAAACATGTAAGGCATGTTTTTTATGTGTTGTGAGTAATTGAGCAGTTGATTAATTGATGCATTCAGTTTGATTGGTAAATTTTTAGATTATTTTTTTTACTTTATAATTATTTGTGGTAGTTTCTATAGTAAGAATTATTTTAATACAATTTCTATCACCAAAACTGCTTTATTATAGTTCTTCTAGAAGAATATATTATTTTCTATCATAGATTGTGAATCGGTTGTTTCTATGGACTTTAGTATTTCTAACTATCCAAAATAGAATTCCCTACACATCATTGCACTTAGCTTACTATCTACAACCCTTGAGCATATAACCATTACATCTTTGATAATTTTATGCCTTGGATTGACTCTAGACTCAAATAGATATTAACCTACCAATCATTAATTATTAACTTATCAAAACATGCCTTAGTTTTTTCAAAAACAATTGTCATAATTGTCAAGGAAAGGTGTTAAAGGTCTACTAGTCTAGTAAGTTGATTTAGGACTAGTGCACCATGGAGAAAGTCCATGCAATTTTTGACCTTGCCTAGGAAACTATCCTGGATTTGCACTATATTAAGTCATATAGATGCATGGGTTGAATGTTAGAGATGAAAAAGGAATATTTTTCAAACAAATTGTATGAATTATCTTAACAAAACAAGAAAATAAAAAAGGCCACAATTGGAGAAATAACATAAGTTGGTTGAACCAAATCTTGAAAATTGCATCATTGAATCAACTACCATTAAATATGATCTTGAATCACCACCTAGTGCTCCTTTAGTGTAACCTGAAAGACCTGATTCATCAAAAGAATCCTTTAAAAAAATTGTTGAGTTTGCTAAGCAATTTGTAGAATCATAAGAATTAAGAAGTGGTAAACCTTTGATAAAGAAGTCATATTATTTGACATCTTGGTCATTTGAAACAATGGTTGATGTAAATAGAGATAACAATAACAATGATCAAGTCATGTGGAGAATAATGATCCCATTATGTTCAAGTTTCCTATTGTTAATTTGGAAGAGGAAGCACCCATGAAAAACATACCCCATTCAACTCTCCCAATCTTCCAAGGTCTTTTTGTTGAGGATCTTGATATGTTCTTATTTGAAATTGATATCTTATGTCATAGTTATGATTACCAAAGTGATGCTCAAAAGCTTAATATTTTTCTGACTACACTAAATGATGTTGCATTATATTGGTTTATGGAGCTTGGATGATATTCTATTTGTACATGGGATACTATGAAGGAATAATTCCTAACAAAATATTAAGAATATTGTAAGATAAGTGAAGTTCGAGATGAAATATTTTGAATGATATAATATAAAGAGGAAACATTAGAAGACTTCCTTGAATGAATCTTATTTAGTCTTCAAACAAAGAAAATGAGGTTGTTAAAATGATTTTTATTTAAAGAATTAGTGATTAAAGTTTAATGGAAATCCTAGTGTGGAAATGCTTCCCTAATGCAAATCAATCAGGGAAGAGGTTGCAAAACTTTGTTTCAAATACTTTTAATTTTATAGTTAACCTTTAAGATTACACATATTCAATTAATTTTATATTGAAACAATGGAACACATAATACAAAATTTATATGGGAAAAACCTTTTAGGAAAAGACCCACACACCAAAGCATAGATTGATTATATTACAATAATATGGCAATTACATACAATATTTAGAGCCTATGTTCTTGTAGGTGTTGATTCATTGTGATACAATTCTAGAGTGTTTTGAATGCACAAGACAACTAAGAAGGGGGTGAATTATTTGTACATTAAAACATCAAAACCCTCATTAACATTCAGATTTTCTTTAGTTCTTAAACCCTTATCATGTATTAGCAGAATATAAACATGAGAAAAAATAATTAAAACACATCCAAAAACATGAGAACACTAGATTTATATGGAAAACCCAAGCAAGGAAAAATCACAGTGAATATTAGCTCACAATATAAAGTAACTACAACACCGAATACAATAATCTCACTTTCGAAGGGCTTATTTCCCAAAAGAAAGAAGGGCTCACTACCAATGGCTCATTTCCATATTAGAAAGAAGAATAAATAAGATCATTATGATGAGAAATCCATCTCATATCAATAGATAATATCCACCACTACAACTCTACACCATCAGTAACCTCTAGCTCACTGCTATCAAAAACTTCAAGTACTCTGCAAATGTTGACCCTTCTGTTCACTACATTGGAGTCATAGGAATTAAGCTCATACTTTAGATTTTTGTATCTAAGTAAATTTTCATTTCAACACATATTTTTCATATGCATACTCTTCTCCAATAATTCACCTTGTCTTTATACCATTCACAACCTTAAAAACATCTTTCAAGGTTAGCTATGCACTTCAAACGTGTAAATTTAAATTAGGTCAGCACCAAAACATTCCCACAGTGGGGAGGAATGGGAATAGACCACATCACACCATAACTCATACCTAAATCCACATAAACATGCCATTCCATGCTTCCACAAACACTGAAGTACACTTGCAATTAGTGTAAACACCCAAGGTCGATTGAACCTATGTTGACACCATTAAAAATTTAAGTACACACTTTACCAAACCCAAAGACAACTCACAGACTCCACAGAACACTTAAACACAATCTAGAATATTCCATCAACACCATGAAATCTAAAAAATCCTTCACAATATCATACACCTAAAGAACACAATCATTTTGTAGACCCAATTAAATTTCCACATATTGTAACATATGAATCCAACCTAGTGGAGCACCAAAATTAAAACAACTCAAACTAAAGATAGATATGAGAAATATTTAAGCACACTTCTAGATCTATAAAAACATAAACCATAATACAGAGAAATGCAAAGCAAAACCATTTTTCCTAGACAGTATTGCTTCACAGTTCATACACTGGTGAACACAACTTCTCTTGTTGAATGATCCATAACATGAAACTCTAGATATAACATGTCTAAACACCTTTGATCAACATATCCAAACCACACAAGAAGATGTTCAATCATGAAGAAATGCAGAGAAAAACACTGAACAAAAATCTACCACACTGAACACTCTTTACCACACTATTTCCTCTTTTATTCAAACTTTCTCAAAAGAAATTGGAAACCAAGCACCACAAACACCAACTCAACATCTGCAACACTCTTCTCAACATCTCAACCACACAAGAGGTTGAACATCCACAAACATATGCTCATCAAAGCAACACTAGAGGTTGACATTAGTGAGATTACTAATGACAACATAATGCAACCAATTAAAGCATCTCCAAAGGTTTACATCAATGCAACAATAAATATCTGCTGACATCATTGACAACACAAACTTCCAACAATCTTCCCCTTTTTCATTGATGGCAACACATGATATAAAAAATCATCAATAACAACAACTCTAGTCACCAATACATCTACTGCACATTAGTGCACACTGCTCCCTCTTACACTTGCATCTACTCTTTCTTTTACAAGACTTCTCTCCCCCTTTTTCATATGGTTTTTCTGCCAACTTTCTCTCCCCCTTTGACATCAATGGAAAAGGGAAACACATTTTTTCTTTTCTTTGCTTCCACTTTGACACCAATCATGTATACTTTCTCTCCCCCAAGGGAAACATTTGTAAGGGACACCAATTGATCTACAACCTCCTCTACTTTCAATTCCTTTGATAGCACCAACACACAATACAATGAAAACACTTACTCCCCCTAACTACAACAACCAATAATGCCACTACTTTCTCCCCTTGAGAGGTATCCACCAACATTAGTCCAAAACAATGAATGAATCTTGAAATCCATTGGACTGATGCATAACCTTATGCATCTAATTGAAATAAGGAAGGGTAATAACCCCTAACTTCTCTTAGAGATACTCAAAAGTATCCTTAGGAAGAGACTTTATGAAGATATCTACAACTTGATCTTTAGTAGGCACATACTCCAGCTTCACCTCATTCTCTGCAACCTTCTCTCTTAAAAAGTGATACCAGATTGAAATATGCTTTTTCTTTGAATGCATTACCAAATTCTTTAAAATATTGATAGCACTTTTGTTATCACATAATATAGGAATTGATTCATCGTATGACACTTTGATATCCTTGAATATTTGCTTCATCCATAACACCTATGTGTAGCATGATGTTCCAACAATATATTATTCTTCTATAGTAGTGAATGACACTGAATTATGCTTCTTGCTTAGCCATGAAACTAACCTACTTCCAAGAAAGAAAGCACCACCATTTGCACTTCTTTTTTCATCCATGCAAACTTCCTAATCTGCATCTGTATAAGCACTTAGAGAGAAAGTAGTACCCTTTGGATACCACAATCCATGTTCCAAAGTTCCTATCAAATATATGAATATTCTCTTTACTACTACCACATGTGACTCTGGGATCTTCTTGAAATCTAACCACAAGAAAAATTGCATTCATGATATCTAGTCTAGTAGTAGTTAGGTATAGCAATCCACCAAACATTGATATATACTTTCTCTAATTATCCTTAGGTGATTCTTCATTCTTACAGAGCTTGCAACTAGTAACCATGGGAGTAGATACCAGTTTAGAGTCTTCCATTGCAAACTTCTTCAAAATTTCCTTAACATATTTTGACTCTGATATCAATAATCATTTCTTTGTCTAATTGATTTGAAGCCCAATAAAGAAATTCATCTCCCCAAACATAGACATCTCAAACTCTTTCTACATCTCTTCTACAAATCTCTTACACATGTTTTAATTTCCTCCAAAGATTATATCATCAACATACATCAATCATGATTTGATGTTTCTCAACTTTAAAATAAATATTATTATATGTGGTACCTTTATTGAATCCCTGTTACAACAAGTACCTAACCAATCTTGCATACCAAGCTTTAGGAGCTTTCTTGATTCCATATAATTCCTTCTTCAATCTATAGACCATGTTAGGATTTTTTGATAACTAAAATCCTTTTGATTGTTCAATGTATACCGCTTCTTCCAACTCACCATTCAAGAATGCATACTTCACATCCATGTGATAAACTTTGAAATCTATATGTGCTGCAAAATCCAAAAACATCCTAATAGCCTCCATCATCTCCACCAAATAAAATATCTCTCCAGTCTATTCCTTTTACTTGTGGGTAGCCTTTACACACAAGCCTTGCCTTGTTCCTAAAAACTTCTCCATTCTCATTCAGCTTGTTCTAGAACACCCATTTAGCTCCAATCACATTATTGTTCATTTGTCTTAAGACAAGTTCCCAAGTTTGATTCTTCTCAATTTTTATCAATTATTCTTCCATAGCCTTGATCCAAAATTTCATCCTTGCATGTCTCAATCAATATTTTAGGTTAACTTTAGAAATTAAACATTAATTTACTTGTTCTTCTATCATAGTAGCCTTTCTTCTTGTTAATATTCGTATGCTTTTGTCACCAATGATTTGATCTTCAGAATGATTCTTCTACACATACTTAGGGGTCTTAGGGATCCTTAACATAGAAGATTATGTTGGAGACCCTTAACATAAAGAACATCATCTATATTATGCTTTGTATCAAAACTAATTGAACCTTTTCCACATATCTTAGCAAATGTACCATCACCAAACTTAATAATACCACCTTCAAACTTCTCAAGTTTAACAAACTTACTCTTATCACTTGTCATGTGATTTGAGAATTCACTATCAATAATCTAGTATTTTTTGTCCTCTCTTACATGAAAAGAAATCACCATAGTTTCTTTATGACCTACTTTTGGAGCAACTTCCTTCATAAATATCCCAGAGTTAGTAGAATTATTTCCAACATTTAGATCCATGAACAAGCATTCATCATTTTCACCATCTGGTTAATCAGATTCATCATCAGATATATTGACATCTTCTTTAACATAATAAATTCTCTTAAAATTGATTTACCTTTATTCTCCTTAAATCTTTTATTTGAAGCTCTGACTGGACATCTTAAAGCATAATGACCTATCTTTCCACAATTGATGCATTTGAAAGGTAACTTACCTCTATATTTTCTAGTGCCCTTTTTCAATCTCCTCACAAAGTTTAATTCTAACTCATCAAACACATTCAGATCAGATTCCTCATTCTTCAAACTACTTTGCCAACTTTTTAAAAAGTCTCTTTTCTTGAATCACTTGGACCAAACTCTCTCAATTAAAAAGTTTTTAAAGCACCAAACAACTGATCTCTAGAATAATGATCTAAATTCTAAGCTTCTTCAATAGTAGAAACCTTATGACTATAAGATTTAGGAAGAGTTATTAATACCTTCTTTCCCACCTCATCTCCTTCAAGTTTACCACCAAGGCTTTTGATGGAATTGACAACTTTGTCCACTCTATGCATGTAGCCTATAATATCTTCATCTTTTGTCATCCTTAGGGTTTAAAACTTAGTTTTCAAATTCTGCATCATTGCTTGCTTGACCTTATCATCTCCTTCATAGAAACTTTCCAATTTCTTCTAGATTTCTTTAGAAGATTTATAGCTCATAGCCTTCACAAGTTTTTAATTAGAAAGATTACACAAGAGAGCATACCTTTCTTTTCCATTATTCTCATAAGCCTTGATTTCATCATCTATTGGCAGTCCATTTGTAGGCATTGTATATCCATATTCAATTCACTTCCAAACTCCAAACCCTAGGGAAACAAGGGAACCTTCCATCCTAGTCTTCCAGAATGCATAATCAAATCCATCAAATAGAGGAGTGACATTCTTGTGTGCTAGCAGATCTACCTCGAGTGGTTAAGATTCTTCTAAGGAACCTTGCTCTAATACCAATTGTTGAATGCACAAGACAACTGAGAGGGGGTGTATTATTTGTACATTAAAACATCAAAACCATCATTAAAATTTAGATCTGCATTAGTCCTTAAGGGTAAAAGCACAAGTTGTGTCACACTTTATAAAGGAAACAGCCAACACTGATCCAATTTTTAAACTTGAATCACTAAAAAGTGGCATATATGTTTTGAATTTTGAAATGATGTAAACTAGTAAAATATGTATTTTTTAATATATTTTATGTTTGTATTTTTTAAAAAAATATAAAAAATTATTTTAAATTAGTTTTTAATAAATTAAAACTATAATTTAGTTGCTGATAAAATGCTGAAAAATGAAGTTGCATGGGACATCAAACTTTTTATAGTAAATTTTTTTTTTCTTTCAAATTTTTTGTGTGTATTTATAACTTGAAATTTTAGTGCATGGATATATTTTTTTCCAATTTTGATAAATATATATTTTTAAATAAATATTAAAACGTGTGTGAATCAAAAAAATAGTTGTTTTCATCAGACGTCAACTTTCATATTAAATATTTATCTAAAATGGAAACAAAATTATATCATCTTAAAATAGATTCTTTTATCTAGTGCATCATATTTTTTTCAATATGTTTTAGTATTTTTCCTTGGCATAGTAATGAACCTAATATTTTGTGCTGAAAACCTACTTTTAGTAAAAATAAAATATAAAAAATAAAAAATAATTAAACTATTAAAATAAATATTATTTTGAAAACTACACTTATGGATCTACAAAAGGGTATTTTTATATTATTATTTTTAAATGTTGTTTGCATTAGCCTGCGAGTTATTGAAACTTCAAGTTTTCCAAATAATTTAATATTTTTGGTAAATTGGACTCAAAGTGGTGCTCCATACATTTTTAACCAACAATTTTAGTTGAAAAAGTTGTGGAAGCATCTAACTTAGCTAGAATGAATCTTACTAGATCATATGTTTGACCAAAATTGATTTTTAGTTAGAAATACTTAAATTCAGTTGTCCTGATAAGTTGGCTAAAAGTGTGACACAACTTTGTGCTTTTATCCTTAAACCCTTAACAATCATTAAACCCTTATCATACATTAGTAGAATATAAACATGAGAAATAGTAATTCAAACAAATCCAAAAATATGAGAACACCATATTTACATGGAAAACCAAAGAAGGGAAAAACCACGATGAGGATTAGATCACAATATAAAGTAATTGTAACACCGAATATAATAGGCTCACTGTCAGAGGGCTCATTGCCTAAAATAAAGAAGGGTTCACTGCTAATGGTTCAATACCAAATTAGAAAGAATAAGAAAGAATATTTTTACAATGAGAAATCCATCTCAGAGCAACAAAGAATATCCACCACTACAACTCTACACCATTAGTAACCTTCAGCTCATTGCTATTATAAACTTTGGATACTCTACAAATGTAACCCCTTTTTTCTCATTGCATTGGAGTCACATGCATTAAGCTTGCACTTCAGATTTTTGCATCTAATTAAATTCACATCTCAACACATATATTTCATCTACACACTCTTCTCCAATAATTCACCTTTCCTTTATGCCATTCATAACCTTAAAAACATCTTTCAAGGTTTGCTATGCACCTAAAATATGTAAATTCAAATTAGTTTGACACCAAAAGATTTCAGCGGTGGAGAGGAATGAAGGAAAACCACATTACACCTTAACTCAAACCCAAAGCCACATAAAAATGTCATTCCTTACTTCCACAAGCAATGAAGCACATCTACAATTTGTGTAAACACCCAAGGTCATTCGAACCTGTATTGATACCATTAAACATTTAAGTACACGCTTCAACAAATCTAAAGATGACTCATAGACTACACACAACTTTGAAACACAATCTGAAATATTCCATTAATACCCTAAAATCCAACAAATCCTTCGCAACATCATACACCTAAAGAACATAATCATTTTGTACACCCAGTTTACCTTCCACACATTGTAACATATGAATCTAACCTTGTGGAGAACCAAAATTCAAACAACTCAGACTAAAGATAGACATGAGCAATATAAGCACACTTCTAGATCCATAAAACCAAAAACCATAATCTGGAGAAATGTGGAGCAAAACCATTTATCCCAGACAATAGTACTTCACAGTTCACACACTAATGAACACGAATTCTTCTATTGAATGATCTGAAACATGAAAATTTGGATATAAAACCTATGATCAACATATTTGAACCATAAAATTAGATCTTCAACCATGAAGAAATGTGGAGCAAAACACTAAACACTACTCTACCACATTGAACATTATTTACTGCATTGTTTCCTCTTTTATTCAATTTTTCTCAAAAGCACTTGGAAACCAAGCACCACAAACACCAAATCAACACCTACAACACTCTTCTCAACATCTCAACTACACAAGAGGTTGAACATCCATAAACATATGCTCATAAAAGAAACACTAGAGGTTGACATCAGGGTATGTGTAGGATCATCATGGAAAAAATAGGCCCTTAAGTGGCAAAAAATTCAAAAAAATCAGAGTTACGCAACTTGACATAAAAATTTGAATAAGTTATCTATATTATTTCAAAAATATGTAACAATAGAATCTATAGCAAATTGAATGTAGTTTCTAAACTACTAGGTTTGTTTTAAAAAAAAATCTATTTGGTGAAAATTTGAAATTTCAATGCGATGGTACTTAAATTTTAGGAAAAATAAAGAAGTAGGTGTTTGTCCGACCACTCTAACCACAATAAAATGATAATATTTTTTTATAATATTTTAGATAAAAGTAGAGGACTCATGCCCTGATGTGGTGCATTTTTTTTATAATTTTTTTCCAAGTAAATAATTAATTATGAATATTTTATTACAACTTTTAAAAAAATATAAAAACTCATATGTCTGACCACCTTAACTTGGTCAAAACTTCATGAAATTATTTCTTTCTTTTTTTAATCTTATAGTATGTGAAGCATAGAATGTGACGCATGTTTTGGATTCAAAAAATGTGATACCATTTGAAAGCTATAGATTTTTTTCAACCAACCTATCAATCAAGACTTTAGTCGTAATTTGAATAGAAAATGAATAATAATTACTTATTAAATTCAAAGTAAAGAATAATTTATATTGATGAAAAGCTGAGAATCTCCTTTAAAAACCCTTTTCGTTTCATCAATTTTAAGTAAAAAACTATTCGTTAGCCACATACCCATCATATTGCCACTTTTTGGCCCATCATGATCTTGCACATACCCATCAATGAGACTACTAATGAAAACATAATACAACTAATCAAAGCATCTCCATAGGTTGACATCAATGCAATAACAAAGATCTATTGACATCAATGACAACACAAACTTCCAATAGAGTGAATCTAGTAGCATAACAAAATACAAATATTAAAATCACATTATAATAACAAATAAACTAAGGCATCAATATATATCCTTCTCATACATGGGAATTGGTTTTTTCCATGTGTCAATCTCCCAATATCTACATACATGCAAACTGAAAATCAACAACATGGATAAGTCCCAACTTACCCAATTAGCAACATATCAAACATGAATGTACATACACCATCATGCAACAATGTGAAGGTACATACAAATCTTGCAGCTCTAAAAATCAAGCAACTTCACATGTCAAGCGCCCCATATAGAAAATAAGATTTTTTACCAAAACAGAACTCACCCACAACTCCTAGTCACTCAGAGTGACAACTCAGCCTCTGTTGAGAAGGTTTCCTTGTAATGCCCCATCACGCAACCCCAAAGGAAACTATTACAACTAACATTTATGGCACAATTTTTATTTTTTTAAACATACTAACATGCAACATGATATTAATATTCAACACTTGAAAAGAAATTATACATGTACAACATATAACAAGTCCCTTGGGGTTACATGATTGCATTACTTTTCAAATCAACATCATAAAGAATGAACAAACAACTTCTATTACATTACATGATAGATAAATAAAATGAACATGGTCATTACATTTATGAAGATACATCTCTCAAGGATAACATCAATACAATGTTGTTTCCCATCAAGAATGGGAAAATTATAATAAAATAGAATAACACATTAGAAATGTATGATTACAAAGCTGCAAGGTTGGGTCCAAATCTAGTACCACTCAGGAGTCATTGCAAGGTACAATACAACTCACCTCGATCATCAGCTGGGGCCAATTGGGGTGCATATCATGTTCCACCTAACAACGTGGACCTGAAGGCCCACCTCCCATGCTAGGAGAAGACAAGAAGGATCTCAATGAATACCACTAAACAAAACAAGGATTACAAGACTTCACAATGAGAACAACAATTTAACACAAGATAACATTCATCACAAGAAATAACCAATCCAAGATGTAACCAACATCTAAAATAACCAACCCAACACAACATAACCAAGCATCAAAAAACACAAGACAACATCCACTTCTAAAGGCTCAAGAACAAAAAGAGGGGAACAATCAACATAAATGGTTCTTAAAGGGTGGAGTGGCATCACATAGGTAGTCACAGGTTACCTTGACGTAACCTTCCTAAGCTATCGGCCCCCATCCTGGGTTTCCCTGGTAACCTCTATTGGTCATCGAACCCCCATGCTCACTATGTGGGGATCAACATACCTTGCAAGATTACTATGCAGAGGCAAGGCATTTAATCTTGCCATTCCAAGCCTTCCCACTCATCTCAAGCCTAAACAAGCACTTGGGCCCATGAGTGAGGCTACATTATCTGAGTTAATGTGTGAATCTATGCAAACCCCCTAATTAATTAATTAACTTATCATTTGATTAAACTCAGAATGGGTTGTCCTGGACCAACCACTTTGGGTGCCAGCCCCCTTTAAGAGCCACTCCCCCAACTAACAACGATGTCTCAAAATCACAAACGGCAAGCCAACTTGCACAAGAAACCAAATCCAACAAAATATCTGCACCAAGTGAGGCATGCACCATCTCACACTAGAACTTTAGAGTAATGAAAACCACATTCAAGTGCAAGGCTCAATCCACATAAACTCAAGCCAAGTGTAAGATCAACCATCATCAAGTAACATAATCATAAAACCACCCGCTTTTAGGTGAAACAACATAAAACTCAAATAAATACTTCAGGCCTGATATGGGTTACCCAAGGTGATCCTCCTAGGTCACCGGCCCCCATACCAACACTTGCAAGTAAAAAAATTACATCCCCTCTAACCTCTGGAAGAATCTCAAAATGCTAACACATGGGTTCCTCATCAAAGAAATGGCAACAAAAACAAATCTCAAAGAACTATTTTCAATCCACAATTATCGGGTCAACAAGTGAGAGGAAAAATCCCAACCCTAAAGTCAAAATCCTCTCATTAAACATTAGGCACGAAAGGATCCCTCCATGAAACAAGAAACAAAATCATCACCATGCCACAAATGACAATAATAACCAAAATCATCTCAAGATCAACAACCGTGACATCAATAATAAAGTCCACCAATTCATAACTCAATAAAACCACATGAGCGAATAATCAAAACAACCGTAATTTCAGATAAACAAAAACAACACTCATTATCTAATCAAATAACCATAAATATGGGAGGAATTCAAAATATTCTTCTTGACTTAGACACATAGTTCAATCATTAAGTTGTATACTCCACATAGTTGTCTTAAGGTAACTAAATCATTAACAAAACAATCATCTCTATCAAGGAAATATGAAATGCTAAAATACTTAATACAATAACGATAATCCAAATATTCATATCATAAGAAAATTTACTAGTCAACTATTTAAGATAATCACTATTCTCTAGTAATCAATAGAGAATAAACTTATCATTTACCTATATGTAACATGGGTATGTGTAGGATCATCATGGAAAAAACAGGCCCTTAAGTGGCAATGAAAATTTAGAAAAATAAGAGTTAGGCAACTTGACGTAAAAATTTGAATAAGTTATCTATATTATTTCAAAAATATGTAAGAATAGAATATGTGGCAATTTTAATGTAGTTTCTAAACTACTAGGTTTATTTTTCTAAAAAAAAAAATCTATTGATTGGTGAGAAATTTTAATGCGGTAGTACTTGATTTCGGAAAAAATAATAAGTAGGTGTCGTAAACC
>VDFB02379711.1:26902896-26988865 GCA_007258455.2 Sequoia sempervirens | reverse complement strand
GACTACAACCCTTTCAATGATCTACCATATGAGCATATCAAAGTAACTCACAACCCTCGACCTTATTGGGAAAAGAAGCGCAGGCCACTGTAGGATGAAGATGAATTGTTGGTTGACTTGATTCATACTCCCACAAAAGATAGTAGGCTTCCATGGAATAGGTTAAATTTCATTGCGGCAGATTATAATGAGAACTGTAAAATGGGGAAATCCCTATTCAATAAGTTGAGAAAGAAAGAAGAATGGGGTATAGAAAGGATCAGAGCCTTCTGGGTGTATCACCAAGAAGAAAAACAACTTGATGCACCTTATGAAATTGTATCAGATGATGAACAGTTTAACAAGCTTTGGGATGATGATCATCCTACTTCCAACTCAAGTGCTAGTGGAGGCAATGACCCCGATGAAGGAGAAGAGTAGGTAGAAGAGGAAGTTGAGGCATCATCATCCTCTTCCTAACAAAAGAATTCCACAGGGCTTCCAACCTATGTCACTTCAAATGTTCGACTGAATATATCAAGAGCCTCATGGACACTCACCTGGGCCTTGAAAACAATAATAGTGTCATAGCAGCAACATCCAGAGACTATAGAAGTGGGGGACACCCCGCTCGCTAAACGACAGTGCATGAAAGCTATTATTGGAGAAGGATCACAAGAAGCTAAAACAATCCAAGTGCTCGTACCTAGCCAGGAGCTTAAAGTAAGTAAGGAGCCAGCAATGAGAGAACTGCCACCATCATCCAGTCAATAGGAAATGTTCACTTTTTCTTTTCTTACTTCCCAATCTTTAGTATCCTCTTCCATTTCTATAATGCCTCTTACAACAAGTGTCAGCCCTACCCTCTCTACCCCCACCATAATGTTAGTGGGAGGTTTCTCCTAATTCGCCCAGACTAGGCCATCTATCTTAATGCCTCTGTGAACCTTAACACCAGCCACCGCTGCTCAATCTCTCCTCGTCTCTATTTCTAAAGGCTTGGCCACCATTGGCACCCCTATTGCTTATGCTACCTTGGGTCCAACCCAATTTTCCTAGAAAAAAAACTCTACAATGACTACCCCATCACCGTGGCAACCAATGAGCCCTTCCGCTAGTTTGCAAACCGAACTCTAACAAGTCCCTTATTTCTCCACACAAATGGTTACTCTCAGAAGAAGAAAATGCAAGGGCCTGCCACACTTACATTCCATTTTTCCCTACCTCCCAGTGCACCCTTTGCTGGTGGGCTAGTTTAGTCGCCATCTTAATTCATATCCCAGGCAAAAGCCACAAAGCAAGCATGAGTTCTCATAATGCAAAAGAAAAAGGCTAAGGATGACAAAAGGGATGTGGAGCTGAAAGTGTATACTGTGTACAATGAGGTGCAGGGAACACTTAATTTTGCCACCATGTACCCGAACACTACCAAATTAGAAGGAGAGATTTTGTTGAATGATTACAACATGTATTCCATGGGGCTCGATCTGAATACAACCCAACCACAAGACAAGCTACAACTCATGGAGGAAATACAGTGGGCGGTGACAACCGACTTTCTCAAGTCTGGTCGTTAGTTAAAGAAAAAGGAGGAAAAACTAAAGCTTGTGAAGGAAAGGGTCAATTTCTTGGAGACGAGGGAGAAATCACTGGAAGCATAAGTTGTGCACTTTTAAGAGAAAGCACGAGAAGAAGAGTTGGAGAGGAGCAAACTCTAAGAAGAACTCAAGAAGTCCCAATCTGTTAGCCCCATGTTAATCAAGGTATGTGCTAGATCATGATGGGCCAAAAAGTCACGATATGATGGGTATGTGTAGGGTATGTGGCTGACGACATTTTTTTTACCCAAAATTGATGAAACAAAAAGGTTTTTTTAAAGGAGATTCACAGCTTTCCACCAATATAAATTATGCTTTACTTTGAATTTAATAAATAATTATTATTCATTTTCTATTTGAATTATGACTAAAGTCCTAATTGATAGGCTGATTGAAAAAAATCTATAGCTTTCAAATAGTATCACATTTTTTAAATCTGAAACATGTGTCACATTCTATGCTTCACATACTATAGGATTAAAAAAAATTGAATTTCATGAAGTTTTGACCAAGTTAAGGTGGTCAGACATACGAGTTTCTATATTTTTTAAAAGTTGTAATAAAAAAATCATAATTAATTATTTACTTGGAAAAAAATTACAAAAAAGTATGCATCACATCGAGACATGAGTTCTCTACTTATATCTAAAATCTTGTAAAAATAAATTATTATTTTATTGTGGTTAGGGTAGTCGCATTTACACCTACTCTATTTTTCCCTAAAATTTAAGTACTACTACATTGAAACTCAAATTTTCACCAATTTTTTAAAATAAACCTTGTAGTTTAGAAACTACATTCAATTTGCTACAGATTCTATTCTTACATATTTTTGAAATAATATAGATAACTTATTCAAATTTTTACGTCAAGTTGCCTAATTTTGATTTTTTTGAATTTTTTACCGCTTAAGGGCTTGATTTTTCCATGATGATCCTGCACATACCCATCAATGAGTTACAGGAAAAGAACCAAGAATATAAAAGCTAATTGGCCCTGATGGAGCAAGATCTACATCAAAAAGATGAAGAGTTAGTAGCTCAATGTGCTCAACATGAGCAGAAATTAGAACAACAAAAGGTAGATTTTGAGGCCCGAAAGGCCCAATTGGAAAAAGAGCTACAAGAGACAAAATCTTCTCTTGACACAGGGTTGGAAAACCATGCTCAGGCTGAGGAGAACTATTTTAAAGAGCTAAGTAGCCTTGGGGAACAACTCACATCCACAAAAAGGATGATTACAGAATTAACAAAGGATATTGGCTCAAAGGATGCAGAGATTTCCCTTCTAAAGAGCACTCCCCAGGCCCCTGCTGCATAGCTAGACCTTATCCCAATAACTCAACAACTATACATTTCATACTATGAAAAGGTTAAGGCCTTCTACCTAATACTGTAGTTGATGCTCTGGTTCATCTCGAAGGTGACAAAATTGACCCAGGAAGTTCATGGAATAATTGAGAAATTCCCAAGACCTTTCATCACAGAAAGTGTTCCTAAGGCAAAGAGTTTGCTAGGAAAGCTATACAAAATCTTTGATGAAGACTTGGCAAAGGCAAGAATCAAAGATCAGGATGTTGCTGCCCAGATGGAAAACAAGTTCATCCATTGCCACTCAGCCTTCCTATGAACTAATGCCTATGTAGCTGCTTTGAACAAGACCATGGATGGCATGCAGGAAAATTTCTCCCAACTAGCTGAATTGGGTTTGTCATCCCCATTTCTTAAAGATGGATTGATCGCCACAGTCAAGCAAATTGTGGAAAGGATTAAAGAAAAAGAGCAAGACTTGGCCACTTTCCAGGATTTCAGCCAGCCTCCTACTATAGTAGACATTGAAGGTGTCATTCATCCTCTTGTGCAGCTACTTTTCCATTATGATACAAGGGTCGGCTTACCTGAGGTGTTTCCTTATAAAGAAATGCTTGACCTAAAAGGAGCGTAAGAGAATCTGCGCAACTTATCTAAACTATCTGAGGACGACTGGCCACTCTTTCAGGCAACCCTTTCCAAGCTCTAATTCCATCACCCAATGGATAAGGCTCTAGTTTGCGCACCAGAGAAATTCTTGGGTTCCTAATTCCTCAAGCGAAATGCCCTTAATTGTTGCTAGAAGCTATGAATACAAAATTCACTATGCTCTCTTTGGGTTTTGTTTTTTGCTAGGTTTCGATCCATGCCTTCAATGAATATTGATGGCCCTTTTTTGATAAATGACCATTGGCCTCCGCCATGTGTCCACTCTACACTCTCCAAGGGAATTCTCTTCTTTTTTCTTCTACCAGCCCCCACTATGCTCCCATGTGTCTTCACCACGGGCTATTTTAACTACTTCCCTTCACTTCATCGTCGGGCCACACCCGCGTGCCACATTGCTCCCATTTGCGTAAAAATTTGGCAGGCCCCATAGGTGACATCTATAATAAACATTGTTGCTACATGTCATCTCAGTGCAAGCTTTCAATGAAGGAAGGGGAAAATCAACAACGGGTAGTAAAATGTTGCCACACGTCTCTTTAGCGCATGCTTCTTTAACGTAAAGAATGAAGCGAACTATGGGTTGCATATGTTTCCATGTGTTCTAACTGCCTATCCTAGGAGGTGACACTTGTTTACATGGGAATTTGTTGGGACCATTGCCATCATTCGCAAGGGATGCACCTAAATGGGGAGCGACCAAATGTTATGGCCCAAACCTTTTATGTTACAATGGTCGAGGGAAATCATTGCTTCGACATCATTGCTCAAGATTAAGAATATTTTTGGTTACTGCTCGCCAGGTGGTGGAAGGCTCACTATATATATTGCTTTTTTCTTTTGAAGAGGGGTTCAAAGATTACATGTTACATGCTCTAAGTTCCATGAGTCCAATAATTATAGGATTTTAGAAAGACACCAAGCCTTTTTATTGTTTAGATTATTGCAAGAAATCACAGAATGTTCCATTGTCTGGCCTCTCTATTTTCTTATGCTATTGATAAACTTTATACTGTGTCATTATTGTTTGAATGGTTTATTTTCTGGACTTCTATAATTTGAATGCAAGTTTGTTGGTTTAGATCATGTCTATTGACTCCTCTTTTTAGTAAATGGGTATGAAAATTATTTTATGTCATTGAATGAGATGTTCATGCTTGAATCTTTAATTTCTATTATTCTAGGGCATACTAAATTGTTGAATGGGCCCTTAGATCATATCCAAAAGATAGGTTTATCATTTCTTTTATCTAAATTTTGGTGCATCACCTTAGTTAGATCCTTTATTTTTATGTCTGCTTCCTTTTCCCATTCCAAAAACCAATTATAGAAGAAGTGGACTTCTTTAAAAATTCATAGGTCACTTAGTTTAGCGCAATAATTCCCCCATAAACTAAGTTTCCCACAAAGGGTTGTTACCTTGCCAATTTTTGGCATAAATAATTGGAAAAGGAGGAAAAATAAGGATAACAGGATGGGCGCATGTGCAAGAGCACATGAAATTTATTCACTTGGTGAGTCTGATGTAGGAGCATTGCGCTCCTACCCCCCCTTGGTCAGCATTGTTCCTTCATCAGTGAAACTTTAGATTATTGGTGAAAGGATCCCACCCATTCCAATGATAGAATGATGGGTTGGAGGTTGGAGTTCATAGACGAGAGGTCGATGTATCGGTGGGACATCAACCTTTGTCGTAGCAATGACCCAATAGTGACAAAATGTTGCGAGTTCATCGACACAAGTAGGTGGTATCAACAAGACAATGGAGGGAGTTCCAGTGACGGGCTGATAAATGGTGATCATTATTACCAAAATGTATCGACATGACTTTGGGAGGAGTCCTAGCGATGGGCCGACAAGTGATGATCGACAAAAGCATGGTCAATCAGTGGAAGATGATTTATGGTCCCAATGATATAGCGATGGAAGGTTGAGGACCATGGTGGGACTCGGTAGGGTAAGGATGACATGTATTCATGATGACGTGGTGATGAAGCAAATGCATGGCATGATGGGATTAGGTAATCCACATCCTTGTTGTGGATTACGATGTGTGATGTGGCGATGAGATGATGGATGAGGAGATGAATAGACGATGGCTATGGGGACTGATGAGTTGGTAAGGACAGCTAGCAAGTGGTGATTGGATGACTTGTAATGGTGATGTGGACAAGCCAAGGGATCGGCTGGAGTTCCTTCATCAGTAAGACTTTTGAGATGGTTCCAATGATGGAACGATGGATAGAGTTTAAGGAGACTTTGGTGAGACTCCTTCGTATCGATGGAAGGAGACTTGTAGTCTGGCTGATAGGGCAATGGTGGACTTGGTAGCATGGGCAGTACAATTGGTATATCGGTCAATGGTGGTAGATGACGAATGATAGGATGACACTTGGAAAATTAAGAACAAATGAATTACGCATCATTGTTATGAAATTCATTCCCATTGGATGACTTGGTGAAGCTACTAATAGCAAGGTAACCATTTGGTTATTTTTAGTGTTGATTGGGCGATCTTGGAAACTACGACATAGAGAGAGATGGACATTGAAGGCCAACATGAAGGATGAACAAAATTATAAAGAGTTGGTGAACGATAGTAACGAGCAGCCTGCAAGTAACATAAGTGGTGGTGGAGTAGCCCATAGCAAGAGGAGAGGTTAGACTAGTGAGAGGTTAAGGAAAATCTATTTTAGATTTTCAAATAATGTAATAAAATCCCATTTGAGGGCATGTGCTAATGTAATGGCATTTCAAAAATAAAAGAACATTTTGTTTTACTATTTCATTTTTTTGTATGCAAACTTGTGTTGACACTGTGAGTTGAGCTTGTAAGGGGGCAGACCTGGGTTCACTCCTTCATCATTTATATTGATATTTTTTTAATAAATTTTTACATCATCTATCTAAAATACCTTTTCAAAGTAATTTTACATGATTATGAAAGGTTAAATTGAGATCTACAAAATAATAAACCCATTCCTCCATGTCAATTCATACAAGATGGAAATATTAATGGAAAAATATTATCAATATATTGAATCCTTCACCATCCATGCATGACACTTTAATATCAAACCATATACCTTAATGAAATTACTCCCTCAACCCCTTCATTAACTTATAACATCTTACATATTTAGTCATTATTAAATTCCATTTACAAATAGAAATACTTGGGTAGAAATTAGGTAGTGAATCTCTTGTGATCTAATGGGATCAAAAGACATGTCACTTTAATTAATGCACTTGTGAGACTATCATCTATTGATGCTAAAAATGATGGTGATGATGTATTATCATAAAATACATATATATATGAACAAAGCTAGCATATAATTATAGTTATTTTGATGTTATCCTTAGAAACTATCTTAGATATTACTTTTGGTTTATGTTCTTTATTTTAAAGGTGTCACTTTTTACTTTCCACCCTTCTTTTTGTGAATAGTGTATTGTTATCTTTTTTAATTTTTAGAAAAGTGATACTTGAGCATATAGGTTTCTAATTTCTTGAGGTCATGCAACTCTAGGAGGGGCCACTTATCATGTTCCATTTCAAAGGAATAATATATTATTTAATTGGGCGCAATCACTTTATTTCTAAAAGGATCATTTAAATATTACTCTAGGTCTTATGCAATATTTAAATAAGCTTTTTAAAAACTATTTAAAATTTATTCAAAAGGATCCTTTAGATGTAACTTCAAAATATTTTTAAATACTTGGAGAGAAAATTAAATTAGAGAGAGAGGGGTTCATTTCAATCGTCATATATTTATCAAAATTTAGTTTTTTTTTAAGTTCGGATCTTTAAAGCATACAAGGTGGAAAACCATTGGTGTTGGAGATCTTAAGGATAAAAATCCTCCTAGTTTTTAAAAATTGGATTTGAGTATGAAAATATATGTCTTTTGTGGTGATTTTACTCAAGTATCACATTTGGGCTTATTGGTTAAGATTATTCAATTTATATTTTTAATGAAATTGTACCACATCCTCAAATCAATATTTTGAAAAAGTTTTCAAGTTTGTATTTTTCTAATCTAGTGTTGCTATAATGATTGTGAAGATTTTAACTAATGAAGAATTATGTCAAAATATATTTGCAAGAAAATTGAGTGGTATTCTCAAAATAACACTAGATTAGAATTTCCATGTGTGTACTAATGTGCCACACTTGAATCAACATAATGAGCATCAAATTTATAAATTTTTAACTCATACTAGTTATCAACTTATTTCTCCAAGCTTGTCATATACATACAAACTGCCACATCTCCACATTATTATAAAATAGAAGTTTAAAATTGAGTCACGATTTTTCAAATTCAATCATTAAACTAATGAAATATAAAATTCTTAATATAATTTATATTTATCATTTTTTATTATTTTAAAAAATCATTAATTTTTAATAAAATTATGAGAAAAATTTAACTAGCAATGGCAACCTAGTGTGCAATAGGTACGCCGAAGAGGTTGTGGATGGTGAAATAGGGAGATTTTTTGGGATTATATTTTATGTTTTACTTGGTAGGTTCCACGACATAATGCGAATCGGACTCAAACTTCCTACAGACACACGTTACCATAAGCTATGGTCAAATCATTGTACAAAAAATTGCACAAAACTTCCAATAATCAGCATTTAAATGAATGCATGATGCTTTGTAAAGAGGATTCTATTAACATATGAAGTTGATCCAACATATAAATTGCATTTACAGCTTGAGGGGCAGGTGGCATACATTCATTTGGTCTTAAAACTAGAAGCACCCGTATAGTGGCAGCAAAAAGAGAATATTTATGAGAAGCTCTGTAATGAGAACGTATCAAGTGTAACATATGCTCAAATTCCAAACTGTGTTGTTCAGTATGTGAAGGTGGACTATATTATTGTGTGAGGAAAACTGTCATTAAAATAGATTTTTCTGTTGAAACAGCCTTGAAGGAGAGCAATTTGTTTTTTGTACAAGCTATAAAGTGTTAGTAGATAGAAACAACAAGCTATTTTTGTTGGTTCCCAAACTTTCCTGGACTGTATACAATAATTTGAAATTTGAGACTTTTTCCCAATTCATTTGGTTAATTGACAGTGGCTGTATGAACTTATGAATTGAGATTGAGTGATTTTGGACATGGAGAAGCAAAGGCTATATGGACATTCACATTGGCATGAGTGGGAAAGTGATCGAGAGTTTCCAATTTGTTCAAAAATCATTGGCTTTAAGGGGCGAGAAGAAATTTTTTCAAGTTAAAAAGTGTGAGGGTAAGATTAGGAAGTTTCTTTTTAGCAATCTATTCATTTACAAGAGTAGGATCATATTTTAGAAATTTTATGAGTACAAAAATGTAAAGTAGAACATCACAGTAAGGTTAAGATAAAATAATCATAAAAGTATTCCCAAAAGATAGATTAAATATAAGCATGCTATAAAATGAGGTAACTAACTCATTATGCCAAATGGGATGTAGTCCAATACATTGCTTTAATTTTAAATTTATCTGTAGTAGAACCCACTGAATACTAACTTTGGCAACTTTGGTTTCATTGTACAATATGAAGGCAGTAAAAAAATAGGTAACCAAAATCCAATTTCCACAGTACAGTAATAAAATAAGAGATTGTAAACCAGTTTTTCTAATAAAGAAGGTTAGTAAAATATAATTTACTGAGATCATAGATAAAATGATGGTAGAACATGTTTTTTAATTTTGTTCTCTAAGAAGCTGCTGTAGTGTTTTTATGTTTGTGAGCTAATGACAAAATAAATGGCAACATAGTATAAGAAATTTATTTAACAACTTAATTAAGATTTACAAATAGGAAATTAAAAATTGTTTTGTTGGAGAAACTATATACAATGATTATATTGGGAGGACGAAGTAAAGATGAATATAAATAGAGTATCCAAATACTTTAGATTGCAGACATATATTCGACATAGTATGTGCACAACAAAAAGAAGTAATAATAGGCTAATGCATATCAAGGTAAATCTGGAAGGAAGCGATTATTGTAGTTGCAGCACCAGTATTATAGAGCTTATCATATTTAAGCTCTCTTAAGAAATTGCATAAGCCCTCAAGTTTTGTGTAGCTGGATTGGCAAGCTGAGACTAAGGTTTGGAGATTCTCGATATCCAAATCTTCAACAGGATCTACAATATGACATGCAAGTTTTAGTTTTTCAACAATGTCGATGCAACTATTAGATACAGTTGCAGAAAGGTGTTGAATGGTTGTATGCAGAGAGTCAGGTTTATTAACTGTTGATGATGACTTTGATTCTGCTGGTGGTGGATGCACTGGAATGGAGGGGCTTGGTAGTATAGGAGTATTTGATTGTGTAGCCATGACCTGATATGTGTCAGTGGAATGAGAAAATTAGTAGTTTCAATTATATAAATAGCAAAGATAAAAAAAATAAATGTAATCTATATTTGAATAAAGAATGCAATATAGTATGTGGGGAATCTTGTTTTGTTTGTATTTGTTTTTTGGAATAAAGGTTAAAGGTTATGGAATTGCATGATGAATTTTCATGAGACATAATAGTAAGCTTTGAAGGAGTCTAGAGAGTCTAACCTGTAGTTATTTGCAATCCGTGTGTTTTTTCAAGAGCTTATTTCAGACAAAGCCAATAAGTGTTTCTCCTCTTCTTTCCGACGTGCTACATATGGACTTTGTGTCATGTGTGCATATCTTTGGAAGGTGAAGGGTGGCTTGATACGTAATCTTGCAAGTGCACGAACTCTAGAAATAGCTGTGAATGTCAGCCCTTGTCGGTCGATTTTGTCGATGTCGATTTTTGCCTTTTCTAGTGTAAGGCCTTGTGACTTGTGTATTGTTAGAGCCCATGCCATTTGAAGGGGGATTTGCCGACGAAGTCCACGACTCACAGGGGCAATAGGGACACATTTTGGGTTATTGAGATCCCAAGTAGGACCTACGTATTTATTGAAATGAACTACAACAAAAAGTGGAAGTGAAGGTGGCCTTTCATTGGCCCTGTAGACTATATCTTTGACTTGGCCAAGTGCACCATTAACAAGGCCTGTTTCTACCCATAGATTTGAACATAACATTACATCTTCTTGAATACATAAAAGGACCTTAGATTGTAGTTGTTCTTCATCAGGATTGGAGCATGGTGACCCCCTTAGTTGCTCTATAGTTGATATGGCAATAGGTGTTGCCAAAGATAGTAACATGCGTTGATTATGAAGTGAGGCCATTTCATTTGTTGCAAAAAGGTGTGTTGAGGATAGGAATTTTGTTTGCTCTGTAGAGGCCAATGATGAGCTTGAGCGAGCCATTAGTACTTGCCAATCTTCAGTTGTAGGTTTTGCATTGCGCAAATTGGAGAGGATAGTACGGAAGGTGACTTGTACTGGTTCCTCTCCGATCTGCCAAAAAAATTTGCTTAGTGTCACAACTTTGGTGAAGCTACGCCATAGTGAACCCCCGTATGAATTTGAGGCATACATAGGAATGTCCTTGATTGGTGGAAGTTGGCCGAGGTCACCGAAGAGCATGATTGATCACCCTCCAAAGGGAAGTTGGTTGTGGTTGGGGAATGCTTCACGTAGCCTCATGTCAATGCTTTGAAGTAATTTGGGATCAATGAAGCTCATTTCATCTATTAATATATAGCGAATGAAGTACATTTTTTTCTTGAAAACTTGCTAGTGTTTGGCCTTGCAAGGGGACAATATCTTTGCTAGGTATTCGTAGGGCTAAGTGGATTGTTGATGCTTGGATGTTGAATGCTGCTACACCTGTAGGTGCAAGAAGTAGTAATGGTGAGGGGCTATTTTGGGATGATTTGTGGATTGCAGTTTGGATGGCTTTTATTAGGTGTGATTTACCTATTCCAGTAGTTCCTTGAACAATCATTTTTAAAGGAGTTTGGTAGGTACTTGCATTTAGATGTGAGCAAACTATATTTAGTGCTTTGTTTTGTTCGATAGAGATCTCATATTGGGTAGGCAGAGTGGGAAGATAGGGGGCTCCAAATGTCAGACGATTGGATTCTATGTAGGTAGTGGCACAAAATTGTTTGTGGGGAGTGAGTTGGGAAGAACCCCAATCATGGTGCAAGTCAATGTCTCAGCAACCAAGCATATCAAGTTCATCAAAGTGAAAAGGAAGGCTTGGGTATAGGCTTGATAATACTTGCCATTCAAATGGGTTGTTTTCTTGTAGTATTCCTTCTTGACTACAAGAGGATGTAGAGTCAGTTTCTTCAGAAGGATCTAATGGTGTGCAGAGCACATGCCAAGGATGGTAACTAGCTGAAAAGCTCTCCCATTGTTGAGTAATAGGAGCGGTTGACAAAGTGAATTCATTGCGAATGCTATGGAAAGGTTTGTACAGTAGTAGTTCTAACCAACAAAATGCTTCAAAGCGATTGGTGTCTCTTGCAGGAATGGAGGTGAAGTGCGGTGAGATGCGAACAATGGCTTGAATGGACCGCTCCTTCCATTGGTTGTTTTTTTGAGATGCCTTGTAGGTCCACTTTTGGGTAACCTCAAGAAGTGACATAGCCTCTAATTGTATTGGACGAATCATGTAAGCATCAATGTTGTTAGGGGAGGTGGTGGTTGATTCAGATGAGAGACAGATCCGTTGAATTTTTTTCTAGTTGACATTTAAAGAGACAAATGTTCAGCTAGATAGGGAGAGTGGAAGCTTTAGTAGGAGGTGGCAAGTTTCTTGGGCTCCAATATCATGGTCCACTAGTGTATCTGCAAGCATTTTTTTGAAAGCTGTTGGGGCGGGCTTGTCAAACTCTATATTGGATGAGATACGTGATAGCATTGCATGGTATGTTTCTGACTTGTTTTCAACTTTGGTTGCATATTTTGCAATATACTTGAGGACTGCATGGATAGATATAATTGGTTGGCAATCCACATTAGCTCTCCAAATGGAGAGAATGGAAGGGTTGTGTAGATTTAAGCGGTCGTCATTGCGAGCAGCGGTGAATTTTGGTTGGTCAGCTTCATCAATTGCCAGGGTGGAAAGTTCTTGAGTGGGCCAAGGGGCTTTGTAACGTCAATGTAGGATTTGGCCTTTTTTCCTAAGGCATGTTTGCAAGGTACACTTTGTATGACGCTAAACACAGTTGACCAGTTTAGTGTAGTCACTGAGAGGGTCAGCTTGCAAAATCATTCTACTGTCCATCAAACATGGGTCATCGCCAAGAGATCGATGAATTGTTTGGTTCCTTGAAAGTAGTGCTCGGGGGTTCCATGCAGAGACATTCCTTTCAATGTAATCAAGGGAATTTTGCACAGATTGAAGGTTTTTCCATTGTAGTTTCCCAATATTTGGTGCTCCTGCTAGCCAAAGGAAACCATGAATATGTGCAGAGCCTCTGTGTTGCCATTCATACCTGGTAGATTTTTTTTGTTCAGAAAGTATTTGAATGGTATCAACTGGAAATGAATGAGGTTAGAATAAAATATACCTGTACCAGTAGTCAGTTGCACCAAGTAGTTTTACCAAAACCTCTTCACGAAATGCAGTGAATCTATGGTGCATATAGTGTGCAACAAGGTGTGGATTTTGTACTATTTTTTGTATCCTCCATTTATAAGTGGCTTGCAAGTCTGAAGGTGCAGTTGACGGCATGATCTTGTGTAGATCTGGCCATTTTGTATCAGCCGCACTGAGCGTGAAGAATAGTGATGGGCAACCAACTTGGATAACCATATCAGAGAGCTCCCCTCTGCAACGGTTCCAAAAAGGGCATGTTCCTCGAATTGATGATCCAAAGCGCATGAGTTGTTCAGCAAGTTGTTCATCTGGAAGGTCCTTTAACCATTGATGAAGATCAGAAATTGTTGTTGGCAAGGATGTATCAATGTGCTTATGGACAAATACAGATGTTGTGGCTTGGCTACGATGACACATAAGAATATTGAGTATGAAGTACCTGAAGTGAGGGTGTTGCCCAAACCTATTATCAAAGTACCTAAGCAAGTGGAGACCATATTCATGTAACTTAACTTCTTGCATGCGTTGTTGTTTGAATGCAGCTTGGCCGTTTGGGAACAAAGTGGGGAAAGCCATAACAAACAATCCTTCAGTGGTGTACTCATTGATGGGGGATGGGGAAATGGGTGGCCAATCCATAGACAAGGTTGGACGGCCTTGACCTAGTTGCAATATAGAACGCAATTCTTCTACTTCTCGACGTGCTGGTGGAAGGCTAGCTACAAAGGAAGTCGAGTGGTGTGTATCTTCTTCAGAAGGGTTGAAGGTTGTAGCATCTATATGTGCAGAGCTTGTTGATGTTGGGGTGGAGAATGTGGTTGTTGCAGATAGGAGGTTAATAATGTTAGTGGGCGCAATTGGTAGACATTGTAGTGCAACCTCATCATATTGCACATTTTGGTAGTATGGGTCATGCATGGTTTTATATTGCAGTGCCTTATAAACACGGCTTCTACTCACGTAGAAGCTATAGTCATGTTGGCCAATGTTTTTCCTATTAACTAATAGGATGTCTAGTTCATCTATACGTCTAGGCAAGTGGGTGGCAATTGAAGAAATATCTTGAGGAAAGGAAATAGTGTGTCCACTATATTTTAGTTGGCCTCCCTTTGCATAGGTAACTTGAAGGATAGGGCTGACCCTAGCTATTAACATCTCTTTAACTTGGGTGAGTTCTTTTAAACATAGGGGTTGCTCACCAGGGTCCATGTTATTCCATGCGGAGAAGCGATGGCCATTTTTTTTAGATGCACATCTGTAACAAGTAGGAATTCCAGGTACTTGTTTTATCCTTATACCTGGATATTTTTCCATGCATACTAAGCAAGTCGACATGCTTGCTAGTCTATCAAGCATAGAACGGAAAGAATTTCTTACAGCAAGAAAGGTTTGACCAAAGATTGGATTCAGGTGGATTTGAACTGGGTAAGTGGATGAGGGGAGTGTAGATGTGGAGGTGCTGGCAAGGGTGTTGTGTGCAAGTTCCCGTCTTCTCCTATTGACAATTTCTTTCCGTGCATGGTAGCGAGTGCGTTGTTGTAGGTTATGACGGGCTCGTTTAACTTGCAAGCTTGAATTTTCCATGTCCATTTACTATTTTATGTATGTTTACAAAAAAAATTCAACAATAAGCAATGGAATCTAAACAAAGTATATTGAGCAGTACGTAGTTGCATTGAAACTAGGAAAGAACAAGATTGTATGTCATTGAAAGTTTGCATAGAAGGTGCAACATTAATGGGGAGAATGTAATAAAATATGGGAGTAATAAATGTTCTTAGAAGGAAATATCAAATAAGCAAGATAATGTGTAAACTAAAAACATCGAGTATATGAAAATAGCATCAAATAGACGTGAAGCACTGTGAATCCAAACATAGTATAAAAGTGAGCAATAAGAAAATGTTTGTTTTAAGCTTGTTTTGGTATTACATGTGTGAAATTGCAAGTAGATATGAAAGTATACATAACTATGTTAAAAGATTTTGAAGTATAGTACTGCACAAAAGAAAACCATTAAATTTTGTTCTACGTATATTGCAAGTTGATGTGTGATTAAATGTGAAAAGGTGTGAGTAAATTTCATAAACATTACGTAGAAGAATGATTTGTAATTCAGCAAAATGGGAAATATATATATATATAATGTTTGCAACTCTTTGTCGTGGGTACAAATATGCACAATAGAACATTACATGACAAGTATATGTGAAAAGCTTGCAATTAAAAAGCTAAGCACGTTTAATAGTTGTGGTAACAATGCTTTGTGTTTCATGGCCATTGTAAACATTTGATTGGATGGTAAGAGCCAGCAGGAACTCGCAATTGACAACTGTGTCTAGAATTTCTCTCGTTGCATTGGCTTTTGCTAGTAGGAGCTGGAAGTCTTCTGCGCTTACTCCTAACAACATTTTTGCTGGGTCTTCAAATGCAGTAACATTAAGAAGATGGCCTGTACCATCCTGCAAGTCCATCTTTAGCATGTACGTGAAATCACAAGTATCATTCTCTACAGAGCACTTGGGGCATTTAAATGCACCCGAGGTAAGTTGGAGAACCTTTTTCTTACACTTTTTGTTTTCCACCATGCAAGGGCACGATAGGTAGTAGAAGTTGTCTAAGTGGAGCTTTGTGATAGTTGCCTTTACACAAACATTTTGTTTGTCAAGAGAGATTGGTTTTGCAATACTTGAAATAGGAATTGGGTTTTCAAATTTTTGGGATGACTGATGGCTCTTTGAGAGGGGAAGGCAAGGTTGGGTAATCCCTGTACTGGCATACCATGTTTGTAATGTTGAGGCTTCAACCAACTTGGGATTGATTACAATGATTGTTGGAAAGATAGTATCTATAGATTTTCCAGACCATGCAGTTATGCGACCACTTTTAATCAGAATAATTGGTGGGTTGGGCTTTAGGGGAAGGTTAGCTAGTTGTTTCCCAGCAATTTGGCAATGGCAACCCCAAAGTGTGATGTCAATTATTTGGTTTGACATGTCCATGATTGTAGTTGTACACTTTGTTGTTTCTGTGCCATCCCTTTTACGAATGGTTGATGCAGGGGAGATATATAGAACAATACCAATGACATCTACAAGGGAATTAATAAGAAATGACATTAATGATTCAATGCTTTTGAAATGGTAGTTGTGTGTTGGTATAGTGGACTCTGTGCAGTTGAATGGAGTTATGGTTGTGGAGTTGTGGATGAATATTTTGTAAGGGTTTGTGCCACTACTATATTTTGTGTTCCTAACTCTGATGCGGCCATTGGAGATGACATAAATACTATTGGTATCGATGGCATTGTAGAACTTGTCTACAAGATCATTAAAGCAGGTAACATGAATCTCAAATCCTGCTTTATCTACAAAATCAAACCCAAAGACTTTCCCATCATTATTTGAATTTTTGTAATGATGGATTGGACTTTTAGCAAGGGAACGACCCTGAATGGACCACTGCTTATGGTTTGGTGTTAAGGTTGCAATGGGATTTGGTTCAAATGGTTTTTCAAGTGAAGATGTGGAAGATTGACTGTTGGCCAGTGGCCCCTGAGAGCTGGTAGAGGGTGTGCAAGTTACAACTTGATGAAAAGCAATTGGAGCTCCAATCATTGATGCATTATTTGTAACTACTTCCAAGTTATGAATTATGATAGCCCTGCAATGAAGGGACAATTTGAAAGTGAATGAAATGTTCATGCTTAAATATCAGGAACTAAAAAAAAAAAAAAAAATCATGTACGTACGTGAATTTGTGAAATTTATTGCAATCATATTCTTTGAGGTGGACAATGGAACCTGTGAGTAAAGCCTCCTCCACGAAAAGCTCATTTAATTGGGTGGGTAGCAAAGCAGGATGTGTGTGTGTACCATCTGACAACTGTATACGATACTTGACAAGCGTAGCTTGGGGTTGTTCAATGGGATCGATAGATGCAACTTGTAGAATGGGATCTACATCAGGCATGCCTGAAAGGATGTTGGCAATGGCATTTGTAGTTAATGTAGACATGATGTTGGAAGATATTTGAAGTGATTGGCCTGCAGGAAAGTTGAGTAATTATGAAATGCTCAAATGGTTCATATAACCGTTCGTATGAGTACAACTTGAAATATCTTACTAATGTATGCAAATAATTGAATTACCTAAGGTTGGTGGAAACAAAAAACTTAATTTATTTTCATAATTATCATATAGTACTATAAGGTTCTTTTATATATATCATTTTTAAAAAGTAAGGAAAAATTAAAAAAATAAAATTTAAATAATATGAAAATGCCGATGAATATAAATATATAAGAAAAGAAAATATAGGTTATAGAGAAAATGAAAAAATGTAGTAGAAGGAATAATTAAAAACATTAGGGTTTGTTGTCCTTACAAATGAAAAAAAAATACTTTTTAACTATTTATTCTAGATTTAAACTAATTTATATATAAACTAAATTAATTCTCTCCATATTATTCTTAATTCTTTGGATTGCAAAATATTTAAACCTAAATGTTTTCATTATGAGGTTCTTGGCCCTTATTTTCATTTTAATAAAGACATGATATTAAAACCCTATCGATGATGTTAAGATGGTAAAATAGATAAAATCATAATATTATGAAATAATAAATTGTATAAATGAATTTTCATAAAATTATATTAATTATAAAATATCAAATAAATTAAATATAAATACCAACTTTACTTAATAAATGGTAAAAGTAATAAAAAATGATTAAAACATATAGAAATAACAACTAATAGAAATAAGAAACATATAAATATATATGAAATTTGAATAAAGAAAATTCAAATTGAAAATATAATAAAACTAATAAAATTATAAAATTTATGTTTCAAAAAACACAAGTAATTGATAAAATCATAATATTATCAAATATTAAATTATATAAATTAATTTTAATTAAACTATATTAATTATTAAATTATCAAATAAATTTAAATAGAAATAACAACTTTACCTTGTATATAAAGTATTGTATTTTGTATTTATGCAATTAGTTTTATTTGAAATTTAGCTGCACACTATCATTGGACCAAATGAATGGGTACGAGGCAAATGCGTTTCAGTGAATGTAAAATTGTACTCTTTTTTTGACTAATTGTTTAGACCTATTTATAATGTTATTTCTTTTAAATGAAATAAAATATACATCTTTTGTAGAACCCCAAATATATATATTAATTTTTTGTACATATTATAAAATTCTACCCTTTCTTTGACTAATTGTTTAGACATATTATAAAAGTATATTTAAATAAAAAATAAATAACAACTTTAGTTAATAAATTATAAGAGTAATTAAAAATGATAATTTTAATTAAATAATAAATTATAAACGTATGTAAAAATGATAAAAAAAATCTGTCTTTTTTTTTGCATGCATTTATGCAACACATGATAATTATAATTATATTTATATACCTTTTTTTTATTATTTTGAAATATATATATATATATATATATATATATATATATATATATATATATATATTTTGTTAAAGAATAATTTATAAAATAATTAGATAGTATAATCATATTATTTATATATATTTTTTATTATATAAAATATACATTATATATTAATTATGTAGGTATGTTAAAATCTAAATGTGCTCTTTATTAAGATCTTGGTCGTAATTTTCATTTTATTAAAACTTAAATGTGCTCCTTATTAAATCTTGACCGTGACTTTAATTTTATCAATAATTTTGTTAAAGAAAATAATATATATAATAATTAGATAGTATGATCATATTATTTATGATTTATTTTATATTATAATAAAAAATACATTATATTAATTATGTGTAATGTTTAAACGTAATTGTGCTCATTAATAAGATATTGAACTTAATTATGGTCATTATTAAGATCTTGATCTTAATTTTCATTTTAGTAAGACCCAAATGTGTTCATTATTATGATCTTGACGTAATTTTCATTTTATTAATAATTTTGGTTTATTTGTTGCAAATCAAATGATCTTCTTTATGTGATTTGGGAACATCTAATAATCTAAATAGAAATTTGTAGAGGTGATTATTAAATGTTCTTGACTCATCTCTGCAAGTGAACAATGGAATCATCTGTGTTGTAATTGATAGAAAGCAAATAGATTGATCTGTGCACACCTTCAGATCAGGTCTAAATAGAACACTACCTTTTGTCTCTTTTTTTCTACACTTTCTATATGATTTTCCTTATTCAGCTAGTTTGGAGCTTCAAAGTTCAGATAGAGTATAATGTAGTCTCTGCCCTAATATGTGTGTCGCTTGTGCCCTCACCCATGCTTGAGTGATTGGTTTTTCTCATATATTTGATACTTGTTTCTTTCAATTATTAATTTTGTTATATAAATAAACAATTTTTCATTAAAATTGATTTTAAAATATTATTATTAGTATTAAAAAAAAACATTATAAATCAATATAATATGAAGTTGTCTATTTCATTATTAATATGAAGAGGTGTGGAATGTCAATTAGGGAATTTTTTAAAAAAAAATTAACACACATTTGTGTAGTGTATGAAATCAATTGGTAGGTCATTTAGAAAATGATTTTAATATTATTATTAATTTTATTTTATTTTTATTAACTATTATATTATTATATGAATATGTATTATTTATGTCATTATTTTATGTATTATATTATTATATTATACTTATTATTTATGTATTAACTATTAATACTACCTTAATAAGAGTACATTTAGATTTTAACATGGCATCCTTTCCCTTTAAAAATATAATAATTAATTAGTTTTAAATTATATATAATAAATAATATATAATATATAATAAAATGTATAAATTTTGAAAAATGAATTCTTAAAAAACAATCAAATAATAAATACTAGACAATAAATAATCTTTTAATAGCAGTAAAAATTTTGAAAAAGAAATTGGGTACCCATGATTTCGGTGACAAGCGGAGGGGGATACAAATAGCTTTTGGATGTCTGTGGACAGTGGACAATCATAGTTGAGCCTTGGTTGACAGTTGAAGCATTTACACCCGTTGATGAAATTTGCAGAGTTAATAAATGCAACTTTCACTGGATGTGCTGGCAGATATCGGTATTGTTAATAAATATTTTCCCTTGCAAATACTACTCGTGAAACTTGGCGTAACTTAACTTGATAGCATTTGTAATTCTTCCACCTGGAATTATGCATTTGTAATCTTTGACTTTGTAAAGGTACTATATTTTTGTCTTCATGAATAGGTAAATTTATAATGAGAGAGAGCTTTTGAATAAAGTAAAGAATATTAGTATTAATGTTTTTCATTATATTAAGAAATTAGTAATTTATATTTTGTTTTCCTTACAAATTATATTATAATAAAATGTCATTTTACATTATTTTGTATATAATATAAATTTAATTGTGATACTACGACCGGCCAAAACATATTAGGTATATAAATGTCTTACAGTTTTACTATACAAACACAAGTAAAACTGCAAACTTTTCATCATCAAAATTCCAAAATAAGCATACCGAAACAAACAAATATATGGATTTGGAACCCAAAGAAATAATCTGACATCAAGAAATTTGAAAAGGAACAAAATTATCTGGCATAAAAAATTGGTTAAGAACAAATTTGTGAATCCATGATAAAGTAGTTGGTGCTTGGTAGACAGAAGTTGTGATAGCAAGGCCAGTATTAAGAAGATGAAGAGAGAGATCTTCCAACTCCATTGAAGAGCAACACTGGCCTGGCTTGTACACAATCCATTTACCAACCACATTCTCCTCGTATATCTTCTAAAAGGACAGGAATCTTCTAAAGTAGAGAACAGAGCTCGGAGTGGGGGCTAACCAGAAAAAGAAAAATTTAGATCAAGAAGAAAAGACATGGTCCTAGTAAGGGGAAGACAAGACAAACTAAATTAAGCTCCTAGCCATTCGTTTGGTCCAATGATAGCATATCGCTAAATTTGAAATAAAAATGATTGCATAAATACAAAATACAATACCTTATATACAAGGTACTGTTAAAGTTTAATTATAATATATTAAATGTATTTGAAAAAAAATATAGCATAATTTAATGAGTACAATGTCTGTCTATTATTGTTGCCTTTTGTAAAGGTGTTCGATTTCTTGTTGCAGCTCAATACAATGAACAAAGTTGTAGATTATCTATGTAGATAAACATAATGCAAGCAATTTTCCCTTGCCCACGTGCCTTGCAGATGCCTCCACAATTTGCATGTATATGTGATGTGGCAATTATTGGTGAAGGGGGGGGGGGGTAAATAGGGATTTACGCATGCTAGTTGGAGGGGGTAAGACAAAAAATATATATGGGGAGGAGAAAATGGTTTTGGGGGAAACATCTGTGGCAATAGGCTGGGAGGATGCGGAAGTGATGGTGAAATTTGGCCTTAAGCTTTCCATTTGCATTCATTTGTAAGTTGTAAATCATTTTCAATGAATTCCATGGGTGCATCTCCTGCAATCAGTGTATTTATGAGAGCATTTCTTTGAAGTATTTTTTCAAGCAAATCAATTCCTGGTCTATGCTTCCAAATTTTGTTAAAAAAATGGTTGATGTTCAGTGATGTCTCTGTTGAAAAGGCAATACATTTAAACAACGGGATATTTTCCGTTAACCACAGCGAACTCTACAGGATATTTAAGGTGTCATAAATAAGAAACTAAAGCTTAAAGAAGCAAGGGAAATGTCTAATTTCCTAAACTATGCTATGTCATCACTCTCTTTTGACATTTAAACAGTTCATTGGTCCACATATTGTTGAATCATCTTTTGTTATGATATTTAAAAACATCACATTCTATTCCTAAAGTTCCAGTTTGATACTCCAAGATTGAAAGGCTCACATGTTTTAAGGTCATTTATATGAAATATTAAGAACATTTGTTTGTTATACTTCAATTTTATATCTATAGTGGTTGTCTGCTGCAATTAGAAATATGTGCATGTTTTCTAAGTTTGTTTTTCTAAATTCTTAGGGACAATTAATACCTAAAATAGCAGCTAGATGCTCTCATATAAGAAAGGAAAATCAAATTACTATAATGGAGGAGAAGTAAAATCACACTATAATTGGCTGAAAAAACTCGTCATCAAAGGAGAAAATAGTTTTATGTTGGTGTTGTTACAGTCAAGTAATCTAAAGAAAGTTATTAGTTGTCTTGTTTGAACTGGTGCTACCTAATTCATTTACAAACAAACCACTATTGTGCAACGATATTGGTGTGAATTCATTTGTTCTAATCAGTAAACACCTATGTGCCCCTGATGTTGATGGAAAATCAAATTTCAAAGCTATACATTCATCATTCCCTATGGAGTAAAAATTAGACAAGGATACAAACATTCATCTTTCCAGAGCAAGGAATGCACAAAAAAGAAGATGAATACTCAATGTTGAAAATCAGAGAGATTCAGTGGAGATTATTATGTAGACAATGGTGAGAATCAAATGATAAGAACATTATTGTGAATGATAGAAACTGCCACTACAAAAAGCTCTGAAAAAATACATGAATTATGGGATTCTTGAATCAACCTATTACCAATAAAGGATAAATCAAATAAAAATAAAATCAGAAACTGGCTTTATACTAATGGTCTTTACATATGCCATTGAAACAAGCAAACATAAAAGTAAGATAACAATGACCATCTCATACCAACAAGGATTTGGCCTTGCGAATTTTAAAAACTTGCAGATACAAAACTTTACAACCCTATAAGTTAATAGAAATTTATAGCTCAAATTTACTATAAACAAATTCATAACATAAAAAAGTCTGAAATAAGCAACACAAAACAAAGATAGCAATGGGATATTTCATGCAAGCAAGAATTTTCCCTTACTAACTTTAACAGCCTGCAAAATGAAACTATACAAGCCTTTTTGGTGTCGATTTTGAGAGGAAATGGAGCATTTTTTAGATTGCAGCAACGTAAAATACCAAAACTGAATAATTTTTTGTGCTATCAACCTTTCAGACGCATCGAGGCATAAAAAATTGCAATTTTCCAGAAAGGAAACAACTTGTTGCCAGTCTCGTAAACATTTCAAACTCAAAAAAATAGAACAAAAGCTAAGAAGTTCACGTATGAAAGAGGCGACGATTAAGAAAGGAGAATCCCCCTAGAAAACCTCAAATTTATCAAAGAAATAAAGTATTTTTATTTCTCAGACATTTTAAACATCCAATACGGCCTAAATACTCATGCCATCTATGATAAAGCAAACGATATTCAACAGTGAAAAAACCCATCAAACTACACGATTGTAGGAAAAGAGAGTACTTAAAAAACACAGTCGTTCCTTGAAAGATCACACTCGAGAATAAGAAACACTCTATCTGGGTCATCTGCAGCTTTATTTCTCATTCCAAACAACTCTACAGCTATAAACAAGAAAGAACAACGGATGCCATATTCTAAACGAAAAAATGGCAAAACTACACTGAAAAGAAAAATCCTAAGCACAAGACGAATAATCTGGAGGGTGCTAAAGACAGTAAAGAGATACAAACTTACTTTGTTTGGAGATGACTCTTTTTCAGGTAAATACTATGAGTTTGTAGCAGTGATGTCTGTTTGCTATAAAAATTATTATAAAAACTATTATTATGTGTTTGTAGCTAGACGATTTAAGAAAAAGGTAAATTTCATCATTTCGGCTCATAACACACGCACAATAAACTTCAACGTCCCAACTACTACAATACTATAAAAAATATTATGAAAAAAAATTTGCTGCACAGTTATAAACAACTGTAGACAACCGTGCATTGTCCAAAAAAAATGCCGGTAAAATAAGGGATGCCATAAAGTGAAAACCTAAATGTGCTCATTACGGCCATAATTTTCAGCGAAGCGACAGTGGCGGGGAGAGCAGAAAAATACGGTGAAAATGATGGACGGTTGATATTCATTTTAGTGTCAACCAGGTCCTATTTTTTGTTTTGGACCGTTCATAAGTAAAATGAGCTTGAAAAGCTCACATGTGCGTAAAGTTTTAATCTTTTCTTGTTTATGTATGCAGGGCGAAAATAAGCGGCTGGAAGGATTGATTTTTTGGTTCAAGAAGTAGTCAGTGGCTGATAAAATCGACCCAGAGAGGGAATAGGTAATATGGCATCAAGGGAAGAATGAAATTATTAACTAATATCATCTAGGGTTTGATTGCTGCGTCATTTTCAAAACTCACAAATGTTAAACTAAGTGCGTCATTTTTTTGCAGTTTACCACAAAAGAATAAAAACCAACAAACACGTTTATAATAATCATGGCAGCTTTCTGTAGACATTAAGTGAACAGACAAGGGTGACTTACCTGGAAGACGCTTAAGGAATTTGTGCAAACTTTGCAGGAAGAACAACAAGTGGCTGCGTACAAAGGCAAATGGCTACGTACAATTCAGAAAACAATAACAATACTTCTAAAATTAGAATACAAGTAGTTGACAGTGTATGGGAAAAATCTCTTATTCAAACAAAGGCAATTGACTTACCTCAGAAATGGTGTTTTTCTTCAATGATGGTGACAAGGCTTGCAGGAGAAGTTTGCAGAAAAATATTACATGAAAATAAGGTTTTGGTGAGCTAAATGCATTTAAGATATTTACATTCCAGATATTTACATCGCCACCGTATTAAATGGTCGGCAGAAGTAAATGCAAAACCTAATTTTTAGATATTTACATTCAAAATATTTACATCGCCACCGTATTAAATGGTTTGGCAGAAGTAAATGCAAAACTTAATTCGTTTGCAAGTGTGACGTGAGGAATGTTGGCAAACAATTAAATTTTGAAATGCAATTTACATCACCACCATTTTAAATGGTAGGCAAAAGTAGGTGCAAAATTTAATTTGTTTGCAGGCGTGTGACGTGAGGATGCAGAGGCTGCCTGTGACTGCGCAATTTTCAGCGAACCGGTGGGGAAAGAAAAAAAACACGCCAAAAATTATGGACGGTTGAGATTTGTTTTCATGTCAACCAAGCCCTATCCTTGGTTTTGGACCATTCACTGGCAAAATGAGCTTGGAAAGCTCACATGGGACACGCCTTCAGCGTAATTATTCCGAAGGGATTCCTTATATGAAGTGGACAATTTAATTTTAAAAATAAAGGGTTGAAAATGGTAGAAAAGGAGGCAAGGTGATTGAAATGATCTCAACCATCAAATTTTATAAAATTTTAAAAATATAATGTAAATATATAGAAAAGGCAAGTACATTCTAATCCAATCGTCACTTTAAACAAAGAAAAGGTAGGATAAAAATGCAATTGTTTTTCTCTTTTAAATTATTTAAAATTATTTAATAGATTTTTTTAATTATAACATAAATAGATAATAAATATAATATATTAAAATTTAATTATATATTTAGAACTTTTAAAATATTATTTTTATTTTTAAGATTTTAAAAATTATTATATTATAATATATCAATAATAAATTCTATTCTTAAGAATTTAATTTTAATTTTTAATTTATTTTAATAATTTATATCTATATAATTGATTTTAATATATATTATATAAAAAAATTAATAATATTATTAAAATATATATTAAATTTTTTAATAATATTATTAAATTATTTTTAAATATATATAGATAAATAGTAATAATTTTTTAATGATTTTCTTTTTCAAATACTATACAATTGATTTTGATATATATAATAATATGGACAAAAAGAAAATTAAAAAGATGGATAAACAGTCAAAGGAGCTATGAATTGGTGAGGTCACAAACGGGGGACCTCATCCCTAACATAAATATTCAACAATTGCACCCGAATGGGGTTTGAACCTTGATGGCAAGAACAACATCACAACTTAACCATCACACCATGCCACTATTGACAATATTATGGAAATTTTAATAATGTTATTAATTAAATTTTATTCAAATATATAATAAGTTTTTAATAAATTTTTTTTTCAAATAATATATATATATATATATAAGTTGAATTAAAAAAATAAATTACAAATTGTATTTATTTTTTAATAGATTTCATTTCATTTTAACATTTTGGTTTGGTGTTACTTGTAATTTTAATATAAAATTTTAAATTTTAGCTTTAGAAATTTTAATATAGTTTAATTTTATTTTTAATATTTTATTTAAGTACACTTTTAATTTTGAAAATTTAATTTAATTAATAATCTAACTATATTTACACTCAATTATATATATATATATATATATATATATATATATATATATATATAATTTGTTAATTTTATTTGTAATATATTAATTATATTTTTTTGTTACATATTTTATTAAAATTTCATTCTAACAAATTTAAAAAATAGTTTTACATTTTTATTTAATCATTTATTAACTTAATAAGTTTATTATTTATTGTTAATTTTTTAAAATTATTATGTTTATTAATATTTCGATATTGATATATTCTGAATTAGCATTTACTTTATTCTATTTTAATTTTTAATTTATATTTAAGTTTGAAATTCTTTTTATGACTTGTCTTTTTATGAAAGTGTAGATACTGAAAAATTGATCACTTTTATTTGGTCAATTTACCCCTAATCTGACCAATTTTATATCCTCTATATTAATTAAATAATACCTTATTATTTAATTAATATCCATTATCCCTTTATTCTAATTTATTTTTTCTATTTTCTTTAAATTCTAGCCTAAAGTAAATAATTACCTTGAATTATTTACTCCCATACCTTATCTTTTTCCTCTAAAGAATTAAATAAATAATTCTCTCATGTCACAACCTCCATAACCTTTTTCTAATCATGATTAATTTGCATAATCCTTGGTTAGGGATGTGCACACTCTTAATCCATGATTAGGAGGTGTCACATCCTCCATAATATGCAATTTGTCCCTAATCTTCCTCCATTAGCCTAATCACCCCACTAATCCCTCACTTGCATATTGTAATCATCCATTAATTAGCTTAGTCTACCCCATGGCCAACCCCAAAATTCAATTCCATTATAATCCACCCACGTCCCCAAATGGAATTTTAAATTATGTTTTAGTTGCCCAAGGTACTTTGAGGAATTTTTAATTCCTCTCCCTTCCCCTAATGAATTTAAAATTCCTTTTCCTTCTCCCCATAAGGATTTAAGAGAATTTTTAATTCATCTTCCCTTTCTCCAAGGAATATTAAATTTCTTTTTATTATCTTCATGTCCTTAAGGAATTTTTAATTCCTTTTATCCTTCCTTTGCACATTAAAAATGAATTTTCAATTCCTTTGGTCAATCTTTGATCTCAACCATTGATCTCTTGTCGTCTTTCAATCTCTACCGTACATTTCCATCTCTCTTGCTAAATGACTAACACTTAGCCATTTTTGCATTCTCAACCATTATTCTAACTACATTCAAGCTCTCTCACAATCTCTCAAGCTCACACCACCATCTTGCATCCATAGCTAAATCTACCATCCTTGCATCCAAATCAAGCAAAATCAAGTCGTTATGTTGTTGAAATCGATGCAAAGAACACATCCAATCACATCTAAAAGAGAAAACAACTCCATCAAATCTAAACAAGGTAAAAATTTGTGTTTATTTCTTTTCATTGTTTAGATTTCAACTTTAAGCCCAATCTTGAGTGTTGTATTTGGTTTTTATCTCTTGCTTGAGTTTGTTTCTTGCATTTTAGATGGGTTAAAAACATTGCACATAGAAATTATAAACAATAATTAAAAATCATTAGAATTAATTTAATTTATAATTATGTCTTATTAAAAGTTTAATTATTGTAGAATAATTTTATTTTGAATTTTCATATTAATTTATATAATAAAATGAATTTCGAACTTAAAATCTAAATTAACAATTATAGAGTGAGGAAGAGATAGAAGCTAACTTTTGATTGGTCATTTTGTGCCAACAATCTAGGATAGCACATGTCCCTAGGGAGTTATGCTTATGGTAGCATGTCATTTAATTAAGGATATGATAATTTACCTTTAGAACCTGTTTGATGTACCCATTGCACACTTAATGAGGAAAATAAATAGAAATAGAAAGAGAGAAGAGGGAAGTGAGAGGAGAGAAGGGAGAGGGAGAGTGGAAAAAGATATAGAGAAGAAAAAAGAGAAAAAAAAGAGAGGGGGAGAACATTAAACAAAGGAGTGGAATAGATAGAGAGAGAGAGGGGGTCCAGGGAGATACAAAAAGAGAGAAGAGAGAAACAAAGATAGATAAAGAGATAGAGAGTTGGAGAAATACAGAGATAAAAAGAGAGATAGAGATACAAAGATAGAGGTAGAGATATAGAGAAATAATTAGGGAGAGAAAAAGAGATAGAGATAGAAAGAGATAAATAAAGAGAGAAGAAAAGAGAGAAGAGGAGAGATAGATAGATATAGTCACATAGAGAGAGGAGAAAGAGAGATAGAGAGATAGAGAGATAAGGAGAAATATGAGATAAAGATCAAGAGATAAAGAGGGAAATGGGGAGAGAGAGAGGAGATACATTTATCTTTGTCTTTATCTTTGTCATTATCTCTTTGTCTCTCTCTCCCCCCCTAGGTGATCCCACAATACTGGTTTACAATTTTTGGCCAAATTAGACACTAAACTGATTTTTTCTAAATAAATCTTCACTTTCGAGCACCTATAGTGGCTAGACCATGATGAATTTGAAGATGATGCAAACTAGTGATTTGTGATATTTTTTTTGTAGATTCTAAATATATATTTTTTAAAAAAATTGGAATCAAATTGCACTTCTTTTTCCATCTTTGAAAACCTTTTTTTTTTCAGTAAACACCATTTTTAAGGAGTGAAGCTCACCGTATAACGCAATTTTTTTTCCATGAAAGATAAAATTTTTTTTTTTCGAATTTAGTTTTGTAACTATGATATCTAGTGCTTTGAATTGGTTTCATAGTGTTTTATTGAATATTTTTCCCTAATCAAGTTTTGAAGTCAAGCCAATTACAATTCAGACATAGGCAGACTATATAACACAATTTTTTTTGAATGTATCAAAATTATTATTATTTTTTTGTTGGATCAAAGACTTCAATATCTAGTGCACTCATATTTTTTATTTTTTTTATAATCTTCTATTTTTCCACATGTGCAGAACAAAGAGCTTGATTTTCGGTGAAAAACCTACATTCACAAGAAATAAAAAATAACTATAATAATCAAATTAAATTGATTTAAAATTATACTTTTTGGGAAGCTTATAATAAGGACTACATACTTACAAAAAAAAAAAAATGAATTCATTTGATCCCCCAATAGGTAAATAAAAAGTGGTTTTTAATCAGCATTTTGATAGGTGTAAAGGAGACTTTGTTATAGATATGGTTTAAAACTATCGGGGTTCTATCCAAGGGGGTTTGATCTAAGGTAGTTTGATCAAACCCTCTTCAATTGGAATTCTTTAAACGAAACTTTTTAAGGCTTAAATCATTATATTTTCTAAAAATATGTGATTTTAGCAAAAATCAAAATCTCCCATAAATTGTAAACCAGCTTTGTGGGATCACCCCCCTCTATATTTTTTAAGTTATATCTATCTCTACATCGCTCCTTTATATCCATATCTTTTCCCCTTTATATCCATGTCTCTCCCTCTCTCCCTATCACTCCCTCTTTCTACAAATATTTACTTCTCTCCTCTCTCTATTTCTCTCCCCCCCTCTCTATCTATTTAAACATATCTATGTCCCTCTCTATATCCCTTCATATCTCTCTTACTCATACATACACACTCCTTATTTCTCCCTCCCTATGTCTAGCTCTATCTCTATATCTATCTTTTTGCCTCTCTATCTATCTCTCCATACTTATTCCCCCTTCTCTCCCTCTCTATCTCTATCTCATTATCTCTCCACTCCCTTTATCCCTATATATTTCCTTCTCTCTATATATATCACTTTCTATCTCTATCTTTATCTTTCTATCACTCCTCTCGCATTGTCATCCTCTCTCTCCCTCTCTATGTATTTATTTCTTCCATCTCTATCTATCCCTCTACCATCTTTCTCTTTATCTCTCCCTCTCTTTCTCTCCATCTCCATTTCTATTTCCATCTTCATCTCTATCTCTTCACCCTCTCTCTCTCTCTCTCTCTCTCTCACACACACACACACACACACACACACACTCATCATGCATTTGTCCCTCTTTCTATCCCTATCTCTCCCTCTCCCTATTTCAAACATAACATGAGTCTGTTGGTAATGGAGCCTAATTATCTTCTTGATTTAGTGGTTTTGTTTTAGTTGTGTTCAAATTCTTGTAAATGGATGCATATTTGATTTGAAGCTATCACTTATCCGTTGAGAGCTTTATTGCACATAAAAACTATTTTCTAAATGACCTACCAATTGACTTCATGTATTAATGCACAAATATATGAAAAAAAAAATAGAGCAAATTTTTTCCTTATTGACCACCCACACATCTTCAATATACCCATTGCACACCAAACTGCTATTGCTAGTTAATTTTATTGATAAATAAATTAAAATTGATTAAAATAAAACATATAAAACCTTTATATGAATTGTATGTATTTCATTTATTAATATCTTATGCGAATTATCTTATCTAATAGACAAATATATCCAACTTAGAAATGGTGGATAAATAAAAGGAAATTTCATTGTACTAGCGACCAAATAATCCATAACCATGCAAGGCAAGATCTTGTGAGACAGTAAAGCCTCGGTAGTTTGTTACAACAATAAGTTTTGCAGCTTTGTTTTTAGTTTACTGCAGTTGATATTTCACTATGCATCATAGATGAGGACACTTCAAGTGGAGCTAGAGTGCCACCATACATGGTTACTGGATAAGTGAGAGCAACATGGGGCATCTCAGCGTCCAATCTTAAAATTTGCACCACTTTTCTCATGGCGGGTCTCGCCTTGGGATCCGGATGAGAACACAACAATCCCAACAGGAGCACCCTCTCCATTGCCTTTCCATCAAAATTCCCATTCAACCTCTCGTCTGCCGCTGTCAAAAGCTTTCCCTTGGCGTGCAGATCCCAAAGCCATTCCACCAGTCTCCACCCGTGCTCCTCTAAGCGGGAGTCCACCACTCGCCTCCCACAGGCGATTTCCAAACACACCGCTCCACAGCTGAACACATCCCATTCTGCGCTGGGTTTCCGGGATACTGCACACTCAGGTGCGATATATCCAACTGTTCCAGCTATAACAGTTGATGCACCATTTCCAAAATTACATGCAATTAGTCTTGCCAGCCCAAAATCTCCAAGCTTGGCCCTATACTCACAATCCAACATTATGTTGCTGGCCTTTACGTCCCTGTGCACCACACGCTCTTTGCACTCCTCGTGAAGATAAACAAGAGCTGCTGCGATGTCGCAAACAATAACACACCTTCAATCCCACTCCAAAAAAATGCCTCTCGGGAATATATACTTGTCCAGACTTCCCTTCGGCAGGAATTCGTAAACCAAAAGAAATTCACCCTTTTGATGGCGGTGGGACCACCCCAAGAGCTGCGCAAGGTTACGGTGTCTCAGCTTACTGATAATTGTAGCCTCCGAGACGTATTCCTTTTTGCCTTGTTTGGAACGTTGGGATATTTTCTTCACCGCTACAGCTTCTTTTGCGCCAGGCAAGATGCCTCTGTAACCATCGCCAAAGCCTCCCCGTCCGAGCTTTTGTTTTTGGCTAAAATTTTGAGTTGCGGCGCTGAGCTCGGCATGAGAGAACTTGCACGGTCCTTCGCTAAAACATTTGTCCATCTCATTGTCCTCCCTCTGACGGCTTTTATTTCTGAAATACCACAACCCCGCTAAGAGCGCAATTCCGGCGACTGTGAAGACGCAGGCGAAGACTGATATTAAAACATAATTCCTTTTCTTGGGAGTCGGCGAATGGTGAGATTTAAAATCCCAAAAATAAACATTGTGTTCTTCCAATGAATAGGCAGTGGAAGCCGAAATGCCGACCTTGATTTTATGGGGAAGAAACTTTTTGAGATCTATGTTATACGATAAAATTGGGGTTTCTGGTTTTTTAAGGCCGAGGGGATTCATCACAATAAACACGTCAAGGCCTCTTTGCTAGGCCGTCATAATCCACCCATGCGTCCAGTTTGATTCCGCTATGAATTGTGATACCCACTTTAAGCTGCAGGTATACATTTGCCTGATGAATAAAATAATAGCAGAAATAAAAACATCAGAAATATAGAAGAATTTTTTTCTAGGAGAGAAACTAGGAAAAATAATAGCGCAAGCCTAACCGATTTGAAATCAAAAGAATTTGGAGTTCTTTTATGAGCCAATTTACCTTTGAAACGATGCTATTCACATCGATTCCCACGTGGTTGTCATCTGGGTCAAACAGATCATTTTTTAATGTGTCGAATTCCACTGCAACAATCTGATTGGAAGAATCTCCATTGGTGGATTGGTTAAAGAGACCAAACCATTGGCCTGTACAGTTTTGTGGCGGCTCAAAGTCGAAAGGGGCAAGAAAGAAAGAAAGCCCATCGCCGTATTGGGATGAATTAAAATCTTTTTGAGAAACAAGAAATTGAAAATGAGAAGAAAAATTTAGGAGAAAAGAAGAGTTGTCATACCAGAGAGAAATTGATTGGTTGTAAGTCATCCAGGAAAATGTTGCCTGGGTTATGTCTCCGTTTGAAACGGTCATGTATGCGTTCTGCTCCATTAATTCTGCCCACCCCGGAGCATATGTAGCGTTCCCTTTCAGAGAGAAATTCGTTGTAAGAGGAAATGTAAAAAGGAGATTTTCTGCTTGGGCTTCAAAGATGATACCAGTAAATGCAATAAAAGAACAGACGAAAAAAAGAGATGAGATGTTTGCCATGTGGGCAACGAATTCCTTTTCTTCCATTTCATCTGCTCTGTTATGTACTCTTTCTGCTGTCCGTCAACTCCCATGGAAGAAATCACATAAAACCTCAACATCCACGATAAAATGATGGTTTTATCGAGGCTGATTTTTATTAAAAAAAAAGTCTCTTGAACTATTCTAATAAAGTATATCTTAAAATAAACTGCACTGTGTCTGTGGGATGAACTTCGACTCCATCCACTGGATCAATTATTACTTAGTTATATCCTCCCTTTCTATATAACGTCAATTAACTTCGAATTGCTGTTTGTCTTTGTATTTTTGTTACTGGCAAGCACAAGTCTGAATCTTCTTTCTATTTTTTTGAAAAAGGTGAAAAATTATATTAGAGAAAATAATAAATTATATTCTATTTTTTTCAAGAAGGTTTATCTTTATTCTAAATTTTATTATAAAAACTAAAATAACTCATCCCATCATAATTATTGAAAGAGTATAAGATTTTATTTCTATGTATCTTGGTCATTATGAATAAGTTGGAAAAGTTTAGAGGATTTATCAAAAGGTAATAACTCTAATTGAGAAATATTTCATTGACGATTTTCCTTAGATGTCCACTTAGCCAAGTAATTTGCAACGACATTCCACTCCTTAGAAATATGAGCAAAGGAGATAGACTCAAAATTCAAAGAGAGATTGAGAATCTAGTCCACTAAAGAAGGAATTCTATAAGATACTTGGGAATCCTTATTATTTAGAAAAGAAACCAATATCAAAGAATTAGATTCACAAATAACTTGTTGGGACTCAAATCTATATTGTCAATTTTTTCTTGAGTCCCTTCCCTTTTGAGTGTCTTAGTCATATTTAACATTATCTACCTATTGTTTATAACCAATCTAAGACATCCTAAATGGGTCCCCTAAGTGTTAGGTGATGTAAAAAAATCCATAAATAGTCTAAGTTTGGGTTCTTTCCAATACTTTCCTTTGTATTCCATGTGTTGTTAGAGTTTCAAATGTTTGAGATTGTCCATACCTACATGTCTTTCCTTCCAAGCTCAACAAATTTCTTAAGTCCTTATTAAATTTTGTCTAAGAGTTGCTTTGTCAAAGTATTAGAAATTCCCATCCCTCAATACCATTCCCTGGCATTCTTGAGCTTTGAATCTTGAAAGTCTCATTAAAATTTTGAGTCATTTTACCCTTTTTAGACTTCTAGACTTCATTGTCTTTCCATCCCTTGGTACCCATTCCCCTTCATCTTCACTCCTTGAACTTCAATCCCTTTTATCCAAAAAGCTTCTAATTTTGTTTGAAGTCAAACTTTCAGTGTACCCTTAATTGGCTACCCATTTCCACTAAACCCCAAAATTCTAAAACTTTTATAATTTACTCTATATAAACTATGAGAATCAGAATTTTAGCCATTCCTTAATTCGATACCAAGTTAAGCCTTATCCCAAACTTGAATACTGACATCCCAAAAGACTATCCCTTGCCAACCTTCCCCCATCTCACATCCCTTTCGGCATGAATTCCAACAAATTGGTTCTTATCAATGTTTTGGGATATTTCATAACCTTTTCCCAAGCTATTTATTAACATGGAGGCTCAATGCATATAGAAGTACATGATTATTCATCACAATTTTGGAGAGGGACGTGCTCCCTTCCAAATCTAACATATAATGACAAGTTAGACAATCTCCATGATCCCAACAATGGTATACAATGAGTGTTCTTATTTCTTTCAAAGGTCTTGGAGTATTAATACCTAACTCGTCCTAAGCCTCAATAAAGAAAAGGGGAAATATTTCAAATTTTGTAAAGGCAAGAGATAGTTCAATGATTTTAAATGAATAATTAATATTTATTCAAATTTCAAGTGCCAAATATCTCTCTTCCATCCATTCCTAGCTACTTGTCATTATTGCAAGAGCTCCCCCAACCACCCTACATACTCCTTTGACTAGCTTCATTAATTTCATCCAATCTCTCTACATCTTGGGCATCCATTTTGGAGGGATTGCATCTAAACAATTAATTTTAAATTTCTACAATATGGTTTCCTACAATGGGATTTGCGAGGTTAAAAGGTATGTTTTGATTTATTTTGAAAGATCAATCAATGATTTTTCCAAGTAGACTTAGTTGGTGTCAATAATTTTTAAGGTTTCACCATTGAAGTTCAATTGTAAGAAGGAAATGAATTTTGTTCAAGTGTTAGAAGAGAATATTGCAGTAAGTATTGAAAATGTCATCTCTCTAGAATTGTAGGTAAATTTTTATGGGAATTTCTAAATGTAACAAAGGTTTTCTCTACATTAGAGTATAAATCTAATTTGATAAATTTGGTAACATTTTTAAAATTATTCAATATTTTTAATGATCATTTTGTATTTACAAAGGATTTTTTAAGCTCAATAATGGATAACTAATTACATTTTTTTATCTATGACACTTAAAATTTGATGTATTTCGATGGTTTGATTAAGTTTTCTACACTTGTCATTTATTACAATTTCTTCTTGTTAACTATGACTCTATAACCCATCAATATGCACCAATATAGGAATGTAATGACTCAATCATACAATAAAAATAAAAAATCATTAAACTAGTAATTTTAGTTCAATCCTAACTTATAGGTTGTTCATGATTTCATACCAAATAAGGAATAATTATCACAAACTTCACATCTAATGCACCTTGTAATTTATGTATCTTATTCGGGCCACCTTACACTCATTGTAGTAATGAAGAAATAAAATATGTGGAAGTGTTAAGATAGTTTATCTCAAATTAGAGACAATATTTGGAATTAAATCAATAAATTGGGTTTAGTTATCACTATTTTTAGTTGTTCATTTCATTTACTCAAACCTTTAGGAATACCCTCCTTATTCTATGTTGAGCTCAAAGAGTAGGTGCTCAAAAACCTACTTTCATATATTTTAACTTCAACCCTCTGTGGTTTGTGTATGAGAAAGTTTCACTTTCACGATGACAACCCTAGCCTTGAAAGTAAAAACCTTATTCTATGAATAGAATACTAGTTGTGCCATTACTAGGGAACATTTGTAAAGCACCTAAAATTATTGAAAAATCATATTGATGTATGTGTTTTTAACTATTGGCTCTGGCTATAGCCATTACTATTATTAAGAAAAAAATTGACTTTCCATTTTAGGAAGTGGTGACTCTGTTGTGGTAGCCTAGTTTCTTTTTATCTATCATGTATTGTGATGGATAGAAGAAGATACTGTGCATATTATTTTACAAAATAAGGTAGGTCAATCCATGTTAGAATTCAGAATACTAAATGGAAAAAAAAATATGAAAGTAGATCTTTTGGAAAAAATGAAATAAATTAGGTAGGTAACTTAGGTAGATGTAATACCTTTGTTGACTTAAGAGACTAGTACCAATATGGTTATGATAAATAGTCTAATCAGTTACTTAGAATAATAAGAAGAGTAAATATGGATGAATTTGATGGGAGAAGAAACAATATAGTGATTGGTAAAATATGTAGAGTTTAACCTAACAATATAAATATATGAACATATGACATGCCTAATCAAGTTATGGAAGTGCACTAGATTGACTATTATAAAATATCACATATAGGATCTCATAGGTCTTGACATGAATAGGAATTCCACAATATTGATCATAAATATAGAAAAAATGACAAAAGGGAAAGAATCCTAAATGAAGAAGTAGGCTTGATTGACCAGGCGATAAGAAAGAGATGTACGAAATTCAAGTTGAAGTTGATTAAACAAATAAAGCCTAAGATCATGCTACATAATAAAAAATATATAAACACCTAGGCCTCATAATCAAAACTTTTAAAATTAGCAAGTAGGAAATTTGCAAAATAATACCCATCAAGTTAGGATACTAGCTCAAAAATTTGCACCATTTAGATAGACTATGGGAGTTGAAAGGTATAAGAAATTATATTTTTTGGTATCCAAATTATCCCAACCCAATATTAAATGAAATCAAAGGAAAATTTCCTAACTTCTAAGGAAATAATATGGTAATGGAAGAAGAGAAATTGAGGTATTTCATCAATATAATGTATGAGAAGGAGATGGATGTTAGAGTCACTCAAGGACTCAAGCTTACAGGATTGCCTATAAAAACCAAAAACAAACTTATACAAGAGGTACAATCAAGAACATGAAATTACAAAACATGGATGCAAGATATGGCCAATATGCAATACTCAAGATTGCAATGATATATTAGATTGACTCAACTGAATTGAATATGTTAAAGATGTAAAAATGGTTCCTTATAAAGAAAAATTATGAGAAAGGACTAGACAAGATCTTGACATGTGTCTTAATCATATATAATGAGACAACTACCAAGTTAACAAATATTAAATTACTTAGGACATGAGCATTAAATGCCAAAAAATAAGATAAGATCTAGTGACAACTAACACTATCTAAAAAGATTCCCTCCTTGAACCTAAATGGAAAAAGTCCCCCACATAAGAGAGAAGAAAAAAGACCATGCAACCTCCCTTCAATAGTGAGTCTCCTGCAATGGTAGAAGATTGATATTGAATGATAAAGATTTGATCCACTTTTTTTGAACAAGATTCCTCCCCTTAGGAAGAAAAAAAACCAAGATGATATGCAAGATGTCTTCCCATCGTTGAAAGGAAGATGTGGGAAGAAGAAAGATATGTGATATATCTGAACTATGCTCAAGTGTCTCCATATCTATGCTAAAAGCTTACACACTTCAAACATGTGTTCTAGGCCAAATAGCTGGATGTCAATCCAAAATCTCCTAGAGATAGATGTAGAACACACTCAAAAGATAAAGATGCCTCCTTTGAGGAAAAATAAACCTCCTCCACTTACTATCCAAAAGTATCAACACTCAAGTCAAACTGTGAAGAATGATCATGTAGAGAATGAACAAGAGGGTCAAATTATTCCCTTGCAACAACTGAAGAGGGATCATCTCCATCAAAGAGAAGTTGTGTAAAATTAATGGTGTCTCCCAAATCTGAAATATGGAATCAAAAAATAAACCAACAATTTTTGTCAAGCATGTATCCCAATAGATGTAGCTGGAAGATGATGTATATCCTGCTGCACTAAATCACAAATGGCCAAAACTATACCAACACAAGGATCATCAAATGAAATAGAAGATGGAGGAGATGATATTTTAATGCATTTCATATGAATTCATTTTTTATCTCCAAATGATGTGTCCATGCAATATTTCCTGAGTGTGAGCATTAGGTAATGTTGGAGTACATGAAGTCTTTAAAGGAGAAGTAGAAGATATGATGGCCCTTTGATGTTCAATACATTTCCAATAATTGAGAACTACTAATGCATCTTCATCATATGGAATATTATCACAATCATCTAAAGGAATTTTCATGTCCAAAATAGGATCACCTGGGAGTGGATCATTATTTGGATTTCCTTATGTATTAACAAAATTTTCATCCAAGAAGAAATAGGAGACTTAAAATTTAAGAGGGTCTCCCTTGTATTATTATCAACATTAAGCCATATAGTTCCAAGAATGTAACTAGTCTTAAGATACCATTCTATATTATTCCACTCATTTAGTGGCTTAGGAACTACTTCACGAAAGTAGGGAAAGAGGTTAAGCCATTTTAAATGCTTCATCATACAATCTCGCCAAGACTATATTTCCCTCTATTCAATTCAATTATTGATGGATGCATTATGATAGCCATGGTAAAATTCTCAACTTTAATCACACAATAGACCAATCAAGAGACTCAAACAAACAAAATCATAATATTACTCCACAATTATCCAATAATGAGACACCCCCAAAATATGATGTGGCACTTTTTGCTTAGTGTGATTACATGTGCCACTTGCCAAAAACAATGAAGTGGACTTGATCTTAGTGATTATAGATGCCAAATTTTTCCACAAGATCAAATTAAAAAAATTACATAAAATCAGATCAATCTGATCACACCACTACAAAGTACACAAAAAACTATGCACTTTCAAAAAAATCACTCAAAAATGTTACCATAGGTGCAAGAACGAAGCCCTGAGAGTTCATAAAATGAGAACGACTTAGTAACACCTATTAGAATTTGTAATTTTTTGAAACAATAGGCACCAAAATCAAAAACCAATAGTACCACTATATAAAGCATAAAATTCTACACCAAATATAAAAATTCCTCATAAGAATGAGTCTGTATGATCGAGTTATGCTTCTTTGAAGTTGGACTGGAAATTCAAAACTAGTGATGAAGAGGGGGGAAATTAGAGAAACTTGTTGGTCATTTGGATACCAAATTTAACATAGTCATAGATGATGGTCATTTAACTATCAAATTTAAGACAATACGTCTAACAATAATTCAACTGTCAAATTTAACATAATATTTTATGATCATTTGGACATCAATTTTAAGATAGTTGAAAACTAAAAAAATCACCAAAAAAAAATTGAAGCCAAAAAATGAAGTATTATATATGAAAATAAGGTTTTTGAGCCTTGAGTGCAATGATAGGGTGAGATTTGACCCAAAATTCTCTAAAATGATGACTCCTTGCTAGATTTGGAAATGAACCTCCCTCTTCAAATTCTCATAGATTTTTCCTTAGATGTTCGATTTGGGAAACAAAAAGAAAAAATAACTTTCTTGGACACTCTGTACTCAATGGTGAGCTTAGATTTGCACCAACAAGCTCCAAAATAAACATGCAATATAAAGTCACAAAGAGGAACCCCCCAATCACACCCAACAAAATCTTAAAGCTCAAATCACCTTCGAATTTTAGAAGGTATTTTGTAAGTCTAAATATTTGATACCATATTAGAGTCACTCAAGGACTCAAGCCTCCAAGATCACCTACAAAAACCAAAAACAACCTTCTACAAGAGGGAATAGAAAGAAAATGAAATTATAATAATGGATGCAATATATGGCCAATATGTGATACTCAAGATTGCATTGATATATTGGACTAACTCAACTGAACTGAATATGTTAAAGATGTACAAATGATGCCTTTCTTGTAAAGTAAAAGTGTGAGATAGAATTATACAAGATATGTAAGAGTTATTGATGAGCTTGAGTTTCCAGGATTACCTATAAAACCAAGGTTAACCTTCTACATGAGAGAAAAAAGAGGATGAATTGTTGGAATATGGTGCAATAACAAAATAATGATATTATCACACTCCAAATGATACAATATGCATCAGCACTCCCTTGTACTGACTGAGCTGATATGAGCTCATCTAAACTAGTAAGAAGGGAGAGGTGAGTGTTGATTATATAGCAAATTGTGGGCATATAATTCCAAGAGGGTAAATAACTCCCAAATAACTAAATTACGTGGTCCAGTTATACCTACTTATAAAATGCCAAATATGTGGAATAACCTACTTAGAAAGAGAAAAGATAGCACTTGGTTTTGTGAGGTGGCATAAAAGGCCAAAAGAGGGTGTGAGACTCAACCACCCAAGTGTGGGTGAGAGCGACACATGCAACCGATGGAATACACCATATGTCCTCACATAATCTATGTCTCATATAATCTAAGTATGCTTAATAATGTGTAGGAAAAATAAATATAAAAATCCTACACTAACACCCCCACTTAAGCATAGCTTAGGTGGGTGAAAGGATACAAAGATGAAAATTTGGGTCTTAGCTACAAGGCCATGTTAGGTACCCATGTACAATGATGAAACCTCCAAAAATATGAGAAAGAGAAAACATGTAGGAAAAAACTCTGCAAATAACTCTACAAAATAGTAAAGAGCTACTCAACCAAATCATAGAGGAGAGGAGCAAAACATTACCACCTCCACCAAGAGCTCACTAGACAATGGAGGAGAAAGAAGGCTTGAAAAATCACCACAGCCTCAACAATGATGAAGGGAGGTTCCACACAACCTCAAGCACACCCTGTAATGGCTTGCTTCACACTTGCTTTACGAAGTTGACGGAGTGTTGTTGCTGATGTAATGGAGTGTTGAAGTGTTGTTGAGAGTGAAGTGAAGGCTGAGAATTCTTGAGAATTCCAAAAAGAGATAAAAAAAAAAGATGAGTTGAATGAAGAAAGGATGAATTTGAAGGAGAAGAGAGAAGAATCTATAATTTTCAAGGTCGGTTGGTTGAAGAGGGATATTACAAATCATTCCCAATAGGAAATGTAACACTTCTTCCAACTTCAAAGGTAGGAATCCATCAGGGATGTAAGTACACTACGTGGATGTCTGCATGTCACACGCGCATCCTCGACAAATATTCTTCTACCAACACAAAGCATAGATGCCAAGTGGAAGGAAGTCATCTAGTTGATGTGGAATTTTGACTTTGGATTTGGTTTTCTAAGGTGAGGATGTACAAAAGGAGAATTTGTGGAAGGGTTCCAAATTCACTCCTATACATTTTTTCCCCCACTTTAACTAGCACAAATATTAATGAGTGCTTCGGTAAAGTAGATCAAAGATTGAATAGGTTTGGAGATATATACTTGAAATTATCTAGGAAGTGGACCACAATGTAGCGAGCTTGAAAGCATAGGGTAGGAAAAGGACTCCATAGCCTCGTAGAACTATGAAGTTGTAGAATGAAAGTGTCTTAAGGCCCACAGACCCGCAAGGAGGCAACCCCCAAAATCTCTCACATGAAGGAAGCCTCAAAAAGCAAGTGCCCCCACAAGCCTGTAGACCTGCAAGGAAGGTGTCCTCCAAGATCTCGCACATGAAGGAAACCTAGAAAAAGTGCCTTACAGACCTACAAACCTGTAAGGAAGGTGTCCTCCAAGATCTCTCACATGAAGGAAACCCATAAAAAGTGCCTTATAGACCCGTAAACCTGAAAAAGAGCAACTCACAAGATATCTCACATGGAGGAAGCCTAGAGATAGTGTCTTATAGGCCCGTAGACCTGCAAGGAAGGTATCCTCCAAGATCTCTCACATGAAGGAAACCCAAAAAGAAATGGGACTTCGTGGAGTCGGAAAGCGGCTTCACAGGCGCACCTGCAAAGCAACATGTTTACACATCGATAGAACATGTCCAAAAGTGGCCATGCAGGAAAGTAAGCGGATAGTCATGTAGACCGTCAACAGGTTAAAAATATTTCAAAGGGGTCCCTCGGGAACTCAGCGTGAAGAAGGGGTCTACTCAAGGGATGCATTGTTTTGAAAGTGCGGAAGCAATGTTACTTCTTAAATAGATTCATCATCAAGGAATCCTTTCAAAAGATGTTTACTTCATCAAGGAATTTGAAAGGAAGAAGATGTCCCATTATGAGGGGAAGGTCAAAGTTTCTGCCACCTCAAAGGAAAGTTCTCAAGTTCTTTCTTTGTGAACCCATGAAGGAAACACGTTCTATTAGGGGTCCAAGTCAAAAATGTGATTCTTTGAAAAAGTTTGTGAGGATTTTAAAGAAAAGATTCATTGGCAATGAATGTTTTTTTTCTGAAAATCAAAGTGATGGAATTGTCACACATGAAAGGGACAATTCAAGCAAAGAAGAGAGAAAGATAAAAGAAAGAAAAAGAGAGAGAAAAAGACATCACAAAAAAGGGCACAAGCGTGATCTAATATTTTGGGGTTAGAACTATTCATAAATATATATAAGTATAATAATAGTATATAAAGTGAACTATCATCAACCCCCTACTATATCAAACCATGTGAAGAATGCATGATAAGACAAAGTAAAAATAAAAAATTGGGTCAACATGGAAGGGATGCCTAAATTCCCCCAACACTTTGCATCATCCCCAATTTGTCAAAAATCAATCACAAACATGGAAGAATGATGATAAAAATAGAAGAAGGTTCATGACACAAAAACCACACCTATATCCAAGCACCAATAAGGGTGATAAGGGTCATCCAGGAACATATAACACAAGTATGGGGGAACACATCACACACACACACACACACACACACACACACACACATCTAATCTAAAGATAAAGAAGAGGCATCCCCTAACAATGATTGACCAAGAGGTTGTCTGCTTCCCAATCTAGATCTTCATAAGGGGAAGGAGGATGAACCTGTAGTGGTGGGATGTTAAGAGGAGGAGCTTTCAACCCTCCTGCAACAAGGGATAAGGAAGAAGGCCCCACAAGGTTTCGTCCACTAGGCTCTTGTGGAGCTATGGTCAATGATTTTGCAAAGATCACTGACAAGGCTGAAACTTCATCCACAGAGTTAAACATGCACTTCACCAGAGTGCCATGTCCAAGATTCATCGCTAGGCTCACCGAGTGACTTGGGAGCAGTGACAAACTCAGGTGAATTCAGGGTTGGTTTTGTCACAAGGATAGAAGGTCCACCCTCATCCTTCAGCTCCTCTTACATCCTTTGTTGCTAGAAGGATGACCCTCCACCTTCTACTTTGTCAAGGGAAGTGAACTCCCCACAAACGAAGCTAGAGGCATAGAGGAAGAGGAGAAAACCACAATAGATACCACCAAAATTTTTGGCATATCCATGGGTTTTGGGAAAGAAGGGACAATCTAGAATGGACATCAATAAGGGAAACTCTACTGAAGGAGTGATGAAAACTTGCACCTTTTTGGGGTCAAGCGCATTCACAATGGGAGCCAGAAGTGAGACTGAACTAGGTTGAATAGAAGCCGATGGGAGGAGAGATGAGGATGCATCAAGAGGCCCTAAAGTAGGGGTGGTCATCTCCTCTTCCTTCCTTTGCAAGGCAGCATGCTTAGCTATGAGATCCTTTCGTCGGCACTTTCACTCGCATGCAAGGTAGTTTCTATGACTCTTCCAACCAGAGATCAAAGTCTACAAAGGGACAGAAGGCTCCTACTCAGCCATGGGAGTATCCACCACAACTGTTTCTAATGGAGAGACAAGCTCCTGAATGGGAGCAAGGGGAACAGGTTGAGAAGCAACGAGGGGAGTGTCACTCTAAAGGGATGCTTTGAAGTGAGGGATGAGAATGATGAGGACTATAATTCCCTTCAATCATTTTGCAGACCCAAGATGCAAATTTAGGCTAGGTGAACTGGTTTTCAGATTCAATACTATACCTCAAGTAGCTCTTTGCCGAAGGATGAAAGCATGGTTTTGGGATGATATTGTAGTGCACTAGCGTCTCTCAGGTGCACTAGCATCTGTACAACCATAGGAAAAAGAATACAATATGAAAAACCAAAAAACAAGTTGATGGCCTAGCTAATGACTCTAAAATGAGAAAAACAAAATTATAAAGTACAAGAAATACACAAGGATATGATGAAGTACATAGATGAGAGGTAAAATGATGAAGATAATCTCACCAAGGCACCAACTCGCTAGCTAGCTCCAAAAGCACGTCCACCTACACACAAGAAAGAGGGGAAATTTGTTGGGGCTGTATAGGGGCTTGCCTTAGTGAGACCCCCATTTTGATGTTTCCACCTCTATGGACAACCAAATAGAAATGATAGATAAATATGTAATAAAGAAGTAAAGAAGGAAGGAATGCAAATAACACTACAAAATAGTAAATAGCTACTCAGCCAAATCATAAAGGAGAGGAGGGAAACATTACCACCTCCACCAAGAGCTCATTAGCCAATGGAGGAGAAAGAAGGCTTGAACAATTGCCACAACCTCGACCATGATGAAGGGAGGTCTCACAAAACCTCAATCCCATGCTGCAATGGCTTGCTTCACACTTGCTTTATAGAGTTGATGGAGTGTTGTTGCTGTTGTAATAGAGTGTTGAAGTGTTGTTGAGAGTGAAGTGGAGGAGAATGCTTGAGAATGACAAAAAGTGATCGAAAAAAAAAGATGAGTTGAATGAAGAAAGGATGAATTTAAAGGGGAAGAGGGAAGAATTTTTCCTTTTCAGGGTTGATAGGTCGAAGAGGGACATTACAAATCATTCCCAATAGGAAGTGTAATTCTTCTGCCAACTTCAAATGTAGGAATCCGCCAAGTACGTAAGTGCACTGCGTGGACATTTGTGCATCGTGTGTGCATCCTCAACAAATATTCTTCTATTGATACAAAGGACATATGCCAAGTGGAAGGAATTCAGCCAGTTGATGTGGAATTTCAACTTCAGATTTGGTTTTCTAAGGTGAGAATGTACAAAAGGGGAATTTTTGCAAGGGGTACAAATTTGCTCCTATGCAGCACCTTGTGGATTTGCATCCTAATGAAATCCAAGAAATGTTGGAACATACCCTAGTTTTGGAAATTAAACTTAAGGCATCCACATATTTTTATGTTTCAGAAAAAATGATTCAATGCCATTGACCTCATCCCTCAACCTGAATCAATCAAAGGAATATAATATTTATTCTTTGAAATAAATTGTGTTAGGACACTTGTTCCTAATTATGCTAAAAATGAAAAGGCCATTTCAAAGATGGTTCTATGCAAGATCATGGGGTCCAAAAAGTGACGATGTGAAAGAAAGTCATTTTTAACTCACCCAAAAATGTGAAAATCTGCTTTGACTTTTTGAAGACTCAGGTGTAAAGTACATGGTGTCATAGCAAACACCAAAGCAAAACAAATATCCATTCAAAACAGATATCCATTACAAAATAGATATCCATAATATTCAAATCATAAAAAGGTATTAAAATTTATTATTATAAATTAATCTATATAAATGTCAAGTCATTATATATATTATATTATGTCATTCTATATTATATATTTACATACTGTAAAATATAATATTATAATATATATATATATATAATATATAATATATTATAATATTATATTATATTATATTATATTATATTATATATATATCATATTATAATATAATAGTAGTGCATCTCATATTATTCCCTAATAGACTAAGAGTTGATCTATTTTTTATGAGACACTTTAATACATTATTTGATGTCAGACCTATTGCTATGATGATACTTTGATGACATTTTTTATATTTGAGATTTCATGCACATGTTATGATTAGTACATGGATTTATTTGATTACGTGGACTAACCCTATCATGAGTACTATGTGATTATCTGATTATGACTTATGTGATTATTTTGTGATTGTTATGCAACCAATTGTTATGAGTTGATGTGATTTTTTGGAGATGTTCTTACTAATGTGTTAGGGTGATAGGGACATTGTCACAATACTCACTCGTGAGTACCCTACGATGCTGCAATTATCTTTCACGGTGTGCCTGATTATGTGTATACGTCTATGTCTGACCGTTTTGTGTGTTACAGGTTGTAGGTACTAGGCATCGACTCCACCTGAATTGACAAGTCTGAGCATGCCTTAAACCCAATGGAATAGTGGATTGGAGATAACACTTGGTCCCCTACCCTAGCCATCATCCTTGGAGGGGATGAGTACCCAAGTTGATGCCTTTTTAGTTCTGCCAATATTGTTCATTAGTCAGTTAGTGTGTTTAGGGTTTCGTATTGTGATCCTAGATGTTTATTAGGTAATTATTAGCTTTTGATTTTAATTGATTTAATTGTTTGATAAAGGTCTTGGTTAAATTTTGCATTAGAATTAATTGTTAAATCGAAAAGAAGGTATATTTTGATAATGATATATATAAAAATAAATATATGAATAAATAATTTTAATTAATAATAAAATAACCTTGCAATATAAAGTTAAAATTAATAAATAATATTATGAGGTGAATATATTAATGTTGGGAAATGTAATTAATTATTATATGTAAGAATATTCGGTAAAGGAGTTTACCATTGTGTGAAATTGGAAACCAAACTATAATTACTCAAATTATAATTTAACAAGTTGTTTTGAATTGATAAATTAATAAATTAAAGTTAACCTTAATGAAATCTAAGAGTTGGTTGAACTTTTCCCGTGCAATGAAATTCCTTCATTTTTTCTTTCTCTGCAAAAATGTTCGGGAGAAAATCATTCAGGGCTTCCAGGGGGAGAAAATTACTTTAGAGTTTTGGTAAGAAAAATTCTATAGAAATTTTTCATTTTATCATTGATTTCTCAGAACGTAGAAGGATAGACAAAGGAAGGAAGTGCATCAAATCAATTTGGGAAACGAATTTGCAAGTGATTCTTCATTCTTCATACAATAGTTTTATTGCCTTGATTGCTTAACAATTTAATCTTTAATATGAATGGGAATATATTTTATGCATATCCTATAATTGTTGCATCCCTGAGAAAACATTTATTCACATCTGCCAATTTCTTACTTGATTGTTTAATAAATCCAATTTGTGTATATCTTGCAACCACTGCATTGGATGAGATAAAACCTATTCTCCCTTGCTAAATACGTTGGCTTGAAAGATTTTAAGCTTTTTCATTAATCCAATTTGTGCATATCTTGCAAGCATTGTATTCCTTGACGTTACATCAAATTACATTTTCCTTTTATATTCTTGAGAGTTCGGCGAACTCATTTTGTGCTTATCTTGCAAACATTGCATTCCATCAGATGACATTGCTTTAAGGCACGCCATCTACCCTCACTCACCCGCGCACAACCCTCTTCTATGGGAGTTCGACCTTACACCAGTCGATGTCATATGCTTGAAATTTTCTGAAGCCTTTTCAATTAATCCATTTGTTCGCACCCTGCCAACATTCATCTCATAAGATGAGACCTCTTGGGGCATTCTATTAAAAGTTTGTTTGCCTTCTATTGGGTTGATTTTATTGCATACTTGATTGCCAAGCATTATTAATAGCAAATCTACTTTGGGGCGCTACACCAGCAAATCACCATCGGTTGAAAGTCTCTAAAGTGTTCCTTAAGTTTAGAACGCACCCCCCTGGTCATTTTCATTTCCTCATAAAATACTAAGTCTTCCAGCAATGTATTATTTGTACCTCCCTACCATCACATTATTTCATGGGATAAAATCTCTTTGAGGGCGCCTGTCAAACAGTTCACCGCCGGTCTATGCTTAAGAACCCTTATCGCTTCTTGTTGCGTGCTTTAGGGTTCGCTATGTGTTTTGAATTATTAATCTTGCTTTATTTATTTATTGCATTCGCTATTGTCTTATTACATTTTCACTGCATTGATAATAAGGTATATTTATTGATGGAAAAACAATACATTTATATTTTTGTTCTCATCAATGAAACGTACGTACGTACGTACGTATGTATGTATGTATGTATGTATGTATGTATGTATGTATGTATGTATGTATGTATGTGTAATATATCAATAATTATAATGTGATTTATGAAGATTGTTTCTTTATGCGGGAGAAGTAGAAACATAATGTTATTTAATTTAAAAAATTTATCGGATGGTTATTTCCAAAAGAATATTTAAAATTGTTGAATGTAAATGTTTTGGGGTAAATGTATTAAAGAGAATTGATTTAATTCATATTTAATTAACGGAGAATTAGGGAATACTATGTAAGAGTAATTTTTAGAATAATTTGATTAATTTTACTATTTAGATTATATGGTAAAATTATTATTTTATTAATTTGTAGGAGAACATTAATTGTTTTATAATCTCTTATAGTTAATTAGTAAAATGTCTAAGTAAATTGAGAATTTAGAATAATGTTACTATAGTTTTTTTCTAGTATGGATTATTCTCTTTAAGTAAATCATAGGTGAATATTGATAGTTTTAATAACTCGTATTGTTGAAATTGTAAGATTACTAGGTAAGTTAATTAATTAGAATAATGTGGGAAAATAATATTTCTATTCAATTATGTGGTTAAGTGAAAATAAGTGTATTGAATTTATTGAGTTATATGTATGATCATAATGTATTGAATATTTGTTTGTAATTATCTATGTTGGGATTAAGTGTTTTTGCATATTTAACAATGTTTAAGTGTTGTGTAATTATTGGAAGGGGGTGTCATTTGTAAGTTGTCTAAGGTCAATTTCTAGAGGCCTAGGAAGGGGTAATTTTGTGCAAATTTTCTTATGATTGTTTTACTTTGGAAATGGTTGCAATGTTTTGGGTTATGTGATTTTTGCAAATTGTAAACCCCAAGGGTGTAGCCTTTTATCTTGGTATGGTTCCATGTGATTATCTTAAAGGTGCAAGATGGTAAATGCCTTGCCCTGTGTTTGGATTCATGTGTTTAACTTAAGCGTGCAAGATGGTAAATGCCTTGCTTGATGTGTAGGGTATACTAGTTACAAGTAGGGGGAGTGGCCCTTAATGGGGGTCAAAACCCAAAGTGGTGTCGATGACAACCCATTGAAGGGTTTCTTAATCCAGTGATACTCTAAAAATAAATTAGGGGGATGGTTAGAATTCACATTAAACATGATAATGGATTCCTCACCCATTCCTGTAGTGCTCAATTAGACTAAGGATGGGTTGAGAAGCCCTGGTTGGCAAGATCAACTTCCTTGTCCTCACGAAAGGAATGTTGGTTCCACATGTGTCACCCTATGGGGTTGGGACCTAGTGAGAGGTTTCTAGGACAACCATAGATGGGGGTCAGGGTCTAATGAGAGACTACCAAGACAACCCATGCTAGGACCATGCAATGACACTCCTCCCTATTGCAGTCTAGCATTCCATAGTTTTTCTTTCACTTTTTGTTGTGTGAGTGCCTCTAGAAGCAAAGTAAGTGTTGTTAGTGTTGTTGGTGTGATGGCAGTGTTGTGTTGGAGTCCATGTATAGCCCTTAATTGTGTTTGTCTATTGCTTTCTTGACTACCTGTTTGTGGTTGTACCTTGCATTATCTCCTAGCATGGGGGTGGACCTCATAGTTCCACATGGTCAGGAGGTCGGTGCTTTCTCCTCCATTGAGTGTTCTTGCTACCTGTTCATGTGCATGGAGATTATCCTTTGTGTGGTGGATTGCAGTCTCATGTTCTAATTGTGAAGGAATCCTTTCATGTATGAATATATTGGATGTATATCAGTTACATATTTCTTATTGAAAATTGATGTGCTTTTCCCTCTTGTATTAAGGGAAGAATTAGTGTAATCATTGTAACAATGTAACAGTCATTAAAAAATTCTTCTTGTAATGTATACTATGATGTAATGTGTTTTTCTTATGATGATAAGCTTTTATTAGATGGTATGTTATGAAAATAAGTAATGTAGAATTATTTAATGTGAGGATTTAAATGAACCTTGTTCCAGTTGTCTTGAATGTTAGTTTTATGAGTAGTCAGGGAACCTTAGAGGACCTAGGTTTAGATCAATATGTTATGATGTTAAGTGTTATATTGATATTTTCTTATATATATATATATATATATATCCATTACTTGACCTATTTTAGTGTTTTCCTTTGGGGTTCCTTGGCAGGGGCATTACACCTGGTATCAGAGCCCAAGTTTCTAACACTGGGTACTTTGGTTTTATATGAGCCCATTATGTTGTCCTAGTTGCTTAGACTTTGAAGATTATGCTTGTCCCTTTTTTTGTCATCCTTGCCTAACAACCTGAGATTTTTCCTTCTATGGTGTTTTTGTAGGAAGATTCCTATAGGTCGAGGTCAGGGTCATGGTAGAGGTCGAGGTGATGGCCATGGGGCTAACTGCCAGACCACCCCTTCTTAGAGTTCCCACGAGAGTGATCGTGAGGAACAATAGGGCTCTTAGAATGATCATGGAAGCAGGGATCAGATTTGTGGCCAACTAGAGTTAGAGGGAGATTAGTTACATCATTTGCTTGATGAGGTCTTTTCTTGCCTAGGCCCTAGAGAGGAGGGTAACCGGAAAGGGGAGTCACAACACTCTAAGCATATGGATAGGGAGAGATAAAGGTCTCCTAAGAGAAGAGATGTCGCAGTAGAGTAGGAGGCTATTCTAGTAGGTCATATGAGGGATCTCTTGAGGGAACACCCTCCTACCTTTGATGGTTCTAGTGGTGGCTTGGAGGCAGAGACTTGATTGATAGATTTGGATAGCTTTTTTTCCATGCATCTGTATGGTATTAACACCAAGGCGAGATGCATCATCATGCACCTTCGAGGTTTTGCCTCTACATGGTGGCAGTTGGAGGAAAAAAATTACAATTGGATATTGGTTTAGTTTCTTGGGAGTTGTTTCTAGAGAGGTTCAGAGCTCATTTCTTGTTAGACCATTAGAGGCAACATCGTGTGGATGAGTTTCATGAGCTGAGGTATATGGCTATGTCTATGGAGCAATATGAGCATAGGTTCTTTGAGGTTAAGTAGTATGCAAGTATTGGTAATGATGAGGCCATGTTGGTTCAACATTTCATTAGGGGCTTGAACGCCCATATCAATGGGGGAGTCCATGTTTTTGAGCCAAAAACCATAGAGGTGGCAATAGAGAAGGCTCGGATAGTAGAGGATAATCTAGCCATGGCACTAAGAGGTAGTACAGGTGTGCAGATTGCTAGTGCACCTCCAGCATGTTTCAGGTCCCGAGGTGGTCAATCTCAGGAAGTGGGTTCCTCTAGGAACCATCATGCACCCGCTAAGGGTGGATAGCAGAAGAGGCAACAATAGTAGCATTCCTAGTCAAAACCTAAGAATTCTCAGTCTCAACAAGGTAGTGGTTTGCAATCTGGGAGATACCAGAATTGGCAGTGAGCCAAGCGTTAGCATCCCAACCAGCCAGCTTAGAGCAAACAGTCAGCATCCAGTAGAGGCAGCTTCTAGTAGTCCAATGTACCCTTAGGCAGTAGGGGGTATGGCAGAGGTACATGATGTTTTTCTTGTGGCCAACAAGGCCACATAGCCATTCAATGTCCTCAGAAGAGCACATCAAGATTCAATCAAAGGTTGGCAACCTCAAAGCTGATAGTGGGTGATGCAGGCAGGTCTCATAGGGTATTTGCAGCGGTTGATAACCGCTAGGTAGAGCACTAGGGCACAATTGTGGAGAACACACGTGTGTTGTAGGGTATTGGTGTTTCTATCCTTTTTGAATTTGGTGCTTTCGATTCATTCATTTCCCCTTCTTTAGTGGATCGTGGTGGGTTGGTGGAAGAAAAGTAGGATGTTAGGTGGCAGTTCAAATTGGCCTCTAGAGCTAGAGTAGTGGTAGAGTCCCTCATGTATGGATGTGGTTTGAAGATTGGTACTCTCTTTACCATAGTGGGTCTTTACATCATACCCAGGGGATCTTATGATATAGTGTTGGGTATGGATTGATTGGATGCTCATCGAGCAATGATAGATTTCCAACACAAATGAATGCAGTGCTTGGATGATTTTGGTAGGGAGGTAGAGGTAGTAGGCATTCATAAATTCATCTCTTTGTGTATTATTTCTACTATGTAGTTAAAGAGATGTATGTATTAGAGTGGCCAGTTGTTGGTTGTGACAGTTAATGATTTGGAGTTGGGGGAGAGTTGAGAGGTGTCCCTCAAAAATCATCCTATTCTTAGGGATTTTGTAGATACCTTCCCCAGTCTGATTCCAAGGATGCCACCTAAGCGTGACATTAATTTTAGGATAAATCTTGTTCCAAGTGTAGAGCTTATTCTCAGGTCCTGTATTAGATGACTACTCAAGAGCTTAAGGATCTTCAGTTACAGCTAGAGGAGTTGTTGGATAAGGGATTCATTCATCCTAGTATCTCTCCTTGGGGAGCACCAGTCATTTTTGTTAAGGATGGATCCCTTTGGTTGTGTATTGACTATCACTAGCTGAATAAGGTGACTATGAAGAATAGATATCCCTTACAAAGGATTGATGACCTCTTTGATCATATTAAGGGAGCCAAGGTGTTTTCGAAGATTGACCTAAAGTCAGGGTATCATCAGTTGCGCATCTTTGAGATAGACATTCATAAGACTACATTTTGCACTCGTTATGGGCACTATGAGTTCAATATTGTGCCATTTGGGTTGATGAATGCACCATCTGTGTTTATGAGCTTGATGAATGGAGTATTCCACACCTATCTTGACAAATTTGTCCTTGTACTTTTGGATGATATTCTGATTTATTCTAGGACTATGGAGGAGCACAAGGAGCATTTGTGGTAGGTTTTATAGTGTTTGAGGGAGAATCAACTATATGCAAATTTAGCAAAGTGTGAATTCTTTCAAAAAGAGGTGAGATATTTGGGGCATGTCATATCAGGAGAGGGTATTGTCATGGATCCTTCAAAGATCCAATCCATCATAGGTTTTCCTAATCCCACAAATGTTTCAGAGGTTCACAACTTTATGGTTTAGCAGGGTATTATCGGCGGTTTGTGCCAGGCTTTTCGAGGATAGCTCACCCTCTCACTTCCCTTCAGAGAAAAGGTAAGAATTTCATCTGGTCGGAGTAGTGTCAGGAATCCTTTCATACTCTCAAGGAGAGGTTAAATAGTACACCTATTTTGGCATTTCCTGATCCTTTGGGAGATTTTGTGGTATGTACTAATGCATCTTTGGAGGGTCTAGGAGAAATTTTGATGCAGGATGGTTGCATGATAGCCTGAGTCTCAAAAACTCAAGGATCACGAATTGAACTATTCTACACATGACTTGGAGTTAGTCACCATCATTCATGCCTTGGTGAGATGGAGACATTTTCTGTTAGGGCATTGTTTTGAGTTGCATAACAATAACCACAGTTTATAGTACATATTCATGCAGCCAAACCTAAATGCTAGGAAGAGGCGGTGGATGGAGTTCTTGTGCGAGTATGACTTTGAGGTGAAATATATCCAAGGTAAGGAGAATGTTGTTGTAAATGATCTTATTTAGTGGAGGCATGAGCTTTTAGCAGTCACTCTTGGAGTAGATTTGACGAGTTAGATCCTTGCAGCGCTTCCTATAGATAGTTGGTATCAGAAGCTGAGGTCCAAGGTGGAGTCAAGTAGATCCTTGGAGGGTAGATTTGCAAGTTATTCTCTTGAGTTAGATGGTCTCTTGTGTCACTTAGATCGCATCTATGTTCCTCCTTTTGAGGTTCTTCATACCCTAATCATGTCAAAGGTGCATCAAGCACCCTACTCATCTCATTCGGGTGTCAAGAAGATCCACACAGACCTCCATTAGTTGTATTTTTGGGCCAGAATGAAGAGGGATATTACATATTTTGTCTCTAGGTGTTTGGAGTACTAGAGGGTTAAGGTAGAGCATCAACACCCCATAGGTCTTCTTTAGCCACATCTTGTCCCAAAATGGAAATGGAATATTATTTTGGCAGATTTTATAGTTAGTTTTCCAGTATCTTCTCATCGTCGTGACGCTATCATGGTCATCATGGATAGGCTGACTAAGATGGTGCACTTCTCTCCTATTCAGTCTTTATATAATGCTTCTTCAATGGCCAGGATTTTCATGGAAGATATAGTCAAGTTGCATGGGATTCCTCATAGGATCATCTCTAATAGAGATCTAGTGTTCACTTCAGTACTTTTGGCATCCTTACAGCATGCATTGGGGACTCAGTTGAACTTCAATTCAGCTTAGCACTTGAAGATAGATGGGCAGACTGAGAGAGTTAATCAAGTTCTTGAGGATATGCTTAGGATGTATAACATGGATTAGTAGACTCGCTGGGAGGATTATTTTCACTTGGTGGAGTTTGCATATAACAATGGGTACCACAGTTCTATTGGCATGTCCCCTTTTCAAGTCTTGTATGGTCATCCTTGTCGAACCTCATTAAGTTGGGATCTTCTTGAGGACGAAGTCCTCCTAGGTCCAGAGATGCTTCAGGAGATGGAGTAGCAAGTTCATATTAGAGAGCATTTGGTGGCAGTGCAGGACAGGTAAAATAAATATGCAGATGCTCATAGGGCTGATCATCAGTTTTCCATTGGTGATCGACTATTCTTACGAGTGCGTCCATGAAAGAGTCTAATCCACTATGGAAAAGGCTCTAAGATTGCACTGCATTTTTTTGGGTCATTCAAGGTTTTGGAGAGGATCAGCCCTGTTGTGTACCATCTTGCTTTACTACCCAGTCTATCGTGTATCCACAATGTATTTCATTTTTTTCCTCAAGCCATATTATCCAGATATTTCACATGTTACTAACTGGAATGTCTTATAGGTAGAGGATGGGCAGCTGGCTCTAGAGCCCATGGGCATTTTGCAGCACATGAGACTTTCCCTCAAGGGCCGAGACGTTGAGCAGGTAAGGGTCCTGTGGGATCCTAATGATGAGTCTTCAACCACTTGGGAGGATGCATCTCGAATGCGGGAGTTGTACCTTTTCTTGTTCGCGGGCTTCCAGGAGTAAGCATGATTCGAGAGGGGGAGGATGTAGTGCCTCTCATATTATTCTTTGATAGACTGATAGTTGATCTATTTTTGATGAGACACTTTGATACATTATTTGATGTTATACCTATTGCTATGATGATACTATGATGACATTTATGATATTTGAGATTTTATGCACATGCTATGATTAGTACATGGATTTATTTGATTATGTGGACTAACCCTATCATGAGTGCTATGTGATTATCTGATTATGACTATTACGCAATTTATTTTGTGACTGTTCTCACCTTGATTGTTATGTAACCAATTGTTATGAGTTGATGTGAGTTTTTGGTGATGTTCTTACCAATGTGTTAGGGTGACAAGGACAGTGTCACATTACTCACTCGTGAGTACACTAGGACATTACAATTCCCTTTCACGGCGTGCCTAATTCTGTGTATATGTATATGCCCAATTGTTTTGTACGTTGCAGGTACTAGGCATAGACTCCACCTAAATTGACATATTTGAGTATGCCTTAAACCCAATGGAATAGTGGATTGGAGATAACACTTCATCCGCTATCCTAGCCGTCATCCTTGGAGGGGATGAGTATCCAGGTTGATACCTTGTCAGTTTTGTCAGTATCATTGGTTGGTTGGTTAGTGTGTTTAGGGTTTGGTATTGTGATCCTAGATGTTGATTAGGTAATTATTAGCTTTTGGTTTTAATTGATTTAATTGTTTGATAAAGTTCTTGGTTAAATTGTGCATTAGAATTCATTATTAAATGGAAGAGAAGGTATATCTTGATAATGATATATATAAAAATAAATATATGAATAAATAATTTTAACAAATAATAAAATAAGCTTGCAATATAAAGTTAAAATTAATAAATAATATTATGAGGTAAATATATTAAAGTTGGGGAATGTAATTAATTATTATATCTAAGAATTATCGATCAAGGATTTTACCGTTGTGTGAAATTGGAAACCAAACTATAATTACTCAAATTATAATTTAACGAGTTGTTTTGAATCAGTAAATTAATAAATTAAATTTAACCTTAATGAAATTTAAGAGTTGGTTGAACTTTTCCGGTGCAATGGAATTCCTTCATTTTTTCTTTCTCTGCAACGTTCGGGAGAAAATCATTCAGGGCTTCTAGGGGAGAAAGTTGCTTCAGGGTTTTCGGAATAAAATTTCTATAGAAAATTTTCATTTTGTCGTTGATTTCTCGAAACGTAGAAGGATAGATGAAGGAAGGTAGTACATCAAATAAATTTGGGAAGCAAATTTGTAGGTGAGTCTTCGTTCTTCTTACGATAGTGTTATTGTCTTGATTGTTTAACGATTTAATCTTTAATTTAAATGTGAATATATTTTATGCATATCCTATAATCGTTGCATCCCTGAGAAAACCTTTATTCACATCTGCCAATTGCTTACTTGATTGTTTAATAAATCCAATTTGTGTATATCTTTCAACCACTGCATTTGATGAGATAAAACCTATTCTCCCTTGCTAAATGTGTTTGCTTGAAAGATTTTAAGCTTTTTCAATAATCCAGTTTGTGCATATCCTACAAGCATTGTATTCCTTGACGTTACATCGAATTATATTTTCCTTTTATATTCTTGAGAGTTTGGTGAACTCATTTTGTGCTTATCTTGCAAACATTGCATTCCATAAGATGACATTTCTTTGAGGCACGCCATCTACCCTCACTCACCCACGCATAGCCCTCTGCTATGGGAGTTCGGCCTTACACCATCTGATCTCATATGCTTGAAATTTTCTGAAGCCTTTTTCAATTAATCCATCCATGCGCACCCTGCCAGCATTCATCTCATAAGATGAGACCTCTTGGTGCATTCTGTTAAAAGTTTGGCTGCCTTCTATTGCGTTGATTTTATTGCATACTTGACTGCCGGGCATTATAAATAGAAAATCTGTTTTGGGGCACTACACCAGCAAATCACCATCGCTTGAAAGTCTCTAAAGCTTTCCTTAAGTTTAGGACTAACCCCCCCAGCCGTTTGCATTTCCTCATAAAATACTAAGTCTTCCAGCAATGTATTATCTGCACCTTCCTGCCATCGCATTATTTCATGGGATAAGATCTCTTTGAGGGCCCTTGTCAAATAGTTCACCATCGGTCTGTGCTTAAGAACCCTTATCGCTTCTTGCTGCATGCCATAGGGTTCGCTATGTGTTTTGAATTATTAATCTCGCTTTATTTATTTATTGCATTCACTATTGTCTTATTACGTTTTCACTGCATTGATAATAAGGTATATTTATTGATGGAAAAACAATACATTTATATTTTCGTTCTCATTGATGAAACGTATTTATAGAATGGATTTTGGATAGAATGATTTTATTATATATATATATATATATCAATATATATAATGTGATTTGTGAGTATTGTTTCTCTATATGGGAAAAGTAACCGAATGTTATTTAATTTACATTTTTTATCAAATGGTTATTTGTAAAAGAATATTTAAAATTGTTAAAGGTAAATGTTTTGGGGTAAATTTATTAAAGAGAATTGATTTAATTCATATTTAATTAATGAAGAATTAGGGAATACTGTGTAAGAGTAATTTTCAAAATAGTTTGATTAATTTTACTGTTTCAAATTATATGGTAAAATGATTATTTTACTAATCTGTAGGTGAACATTAATTGTTTTATAATCTTTTATAGTTGATTAGTAAAATGTCCAAGTAAATTAAGAATTTAGAATAATGTTACTATAGTTATTTTCCAGTATGGATTATTCTCTGTTAAGTAAATCACAGGTGAATATTGATTGTTTATAACTTGTATTGTTGAAATTTTAAGATTACTAGGTAAGTTAATTAATTAGAATATTGTGGGAAAATAATCTTTCTATTCAATTATATGGTTAAGTGAAAATAAGTGTATTGAATTTATTGAGTTATTTGTATGGCCATAATGTATTGAATATTTATTTGTAATTATCTAGATGTTGGGATTAAGTGTTTGTGCATATTTAACAATGTTTAAGTGTTGTGTAATTTTTGGAAGGGTTGTCATTTGAAAGTTGTCTAAGGCCGGTTCCCAGAGGCCTAGGAAGGGGTAAATTTTGTGTGAATTGTCTTATGATTGTTTTACTTTGGAAATGGTTGGCAATGTTTTGGGTTATGTACATTGTGCAAATTGTAAACCCTAAGGGTGTAGCCTTTTTTCTTAGTATGGTTCCATGTGATTATGTTAAAGGTGCAAGATGGTAAATGTCCTGCCCTTTCTTTAGATCTAGTTGGGTTTTTTATCAAAATATGCCTCGAGATGCACAATATGGGGTCATAGGGGCCTATTAATGATGATATAAAGGGTGATTAGGGATAGGGATACAAATTTCAATGTGAAAGTGTGATTAAATATACTCTACAACATTAAAATGAGGTCCGCATAGCCTATAAAGGTACAAGATCCAATGTGAATGTGTAAAACATATTACAACACTAGATTAAAACTAGGTTTAATTTGCAAACCTTCTAGATTAATGTGAAAATGCAATTAAATACATGTTATAACATTGAATTAAGGGAAAGATAGGGCCATTAGACTTAAATGCTTAATAAAAGTCTAGAAAAGTATGAAAGTCATTTACAACACTTTACAACACCTTTACAAGACATCAATAAATACATTTTATTCAATTTGAAAGGGCCCAAGACCTAATTTGGATGTGTAAAACACCTCACAACATGCGATCAAGGCAACATTAGGTCCAATTTATCATTAATTATTCTTGAATCAAGTAACGTTCCATTTTTTCAATGCTACATTAAGCTCCCACTTTATTGAGAGGATGAACTTGCTTCAAACTCACACTAAAGTACACATTTGAGAGGGGTCCAATCATACCAATGTCGATTGTCTAGGATAACAAAGATGAAGGAGGTGGTCAATCCCCCAGGATCCAAGATCCTAAGTCAAACCGACATAAGCACAGAAGGACACACACAAGGTGAATGATTTGTAGCAAAACAAGATATGCGATCATACAATGTCAATAACTAGAAGTAAGAGAAGTAAAAATGAGTAGAAATAAAAAGGTGGATCAAGCTTTGACCGTTTGTCCAACACGATGTGGATTAGATCTAGGTTTTTTGTCCAAAAATGCATACTCACTCTAAGGCAATAGAACTCTTGGTTGTCCACCAGGTGAGAAGTCTAAGGTGAGAAACATACACTCATGGCTGGTATGCACTCACACACATGCAAGTTACTATGGGGAAATTCATGCCTCGAATTGGGCTTCCCGCTGAACCATACCAAAGTTATACCTCCTGATAACTTTGATAAGGTGCCACACAAAAATGATCTTCGAACTCCATGAGGCAAGAAAAACTTCGTATGCTTGAAACTTATAGACATTGTAAATGCAAAATAGTGCAAGGAATGTTCAAAGGGATTTTGCTTAGTTCATGCAAGGTATTTTCTTAGGGAACATTGTTTCTAATGTTCCAAGAGAGGATAAGTCGAAGAAATATCATGCTCTTGGAGGAAATCAAGCCCAATGACACCACCAAGAAAAGGACACGTCGTAGGAAGAAATAAAATTGCACAATGAAATATGCTTGTCGATGTATGCCCCCACTTTAAATTGGTTGCTAACACCATTACTGTGAGAAATTGCTTTAAAGTAGGAGACATGAGAGCTTATTCAGAAAGCCCTATGACAATTCATATGTTTCCAATAAGCTACATCATGAATAAGGTAGTATGTCACATACGAGCCCAATTAAGGCATGTCGTCCACATCCCAAGCTTACTCTTGTATGTTCATGAAAGGCAATCAACTAGCCAAAAGGGACAATGACAAGTGACATATAGGGACAAGGCTATCTAACCCACTTAGTGCAAGGGTGAGTCAAATAGGATGAAAGTAAGTATTAGCTAGATGAATTAGGTGCTTCAACACAAGGAAGAGCACCACAATCCTTAAGATGTTGAATTTTGTTACTTAAAGCCTTACATTCATTAGTAGCATGACCATGAACTCTATGATATGTGTAAAATGAATTCTTGTAATAAAATTTCTTTTGAATTCTTGGAGGAAGGGATATCAAGTGATCTTGGAGGAGTCTCGAAAAGATACCCTATTGATCAATGGTAGAAGGTGTTCCTTTATTATGCGACAAAGATATCTCTTGCTTAGTACAAGATGTCATACCTACGCCAAATGCTTTAAATTGTGATATTTTGTTCTCTCCTTTATAGGAGGGTGTAAAATCTGGTGAACTAAAATCATTAGTGTTTTGTGTGATGACAATGACATTAAGTGAAGATGTCTTTGTTTGTTTCATTTCTTGCAAAGGAAAAAGACCACTAGTGTCTATTAGTTCAAGATGCACTACTGTTAAGGTCGGGTTAGAGGAATCTTTTGTGATAGTGTTGATATTAAGTGAAAGCTTGTTTATTTCTATCAAAGGACAATAACCAAGACCATGAGTTTTTTCTTGCATGTAAGGATCGATGGGAACACGAATACCTTATTCTCTAGCACCACATCCTTTTCCACTATAGCCAAGTTGTTTCATAAGATCATAACCTTTTCCATAAAGCTTCTTCATCTCTTTTGGATTTGGTGGTTGTTCATGATTAAGTTCATCAAAAAATTTCATGTGATTTGTTGGCTTGTGTTCAGAAGTGGTTGAGGCAGATGCTTTCAAAGGGTCTTCTGAGTTTTTTTTGACATGATTGATTTTTTGTGTCCCTTATTTAAATTTTTTATTATGATGTTGTACCCGCCCATGAATGTAAGTTCAAAATCTAAGGAACCCTGATCATCTTCTAATAGCTTTGTGACTTGTTCAATGTGTTTTTCTTTGTCTATCTATTGTACGAGTTCCACTTGTGTAGTTGGTGTTAATGTTTCCAAAGGATTTTCCTTGTTTTTCTCAATGTTTAAACATTTGTTTGGGTCGAGGTCAGCTTCGAGTGTGTACAATTTTTTGTTGTAGATGTATTTCATTTTACAATGAAGAGTAAAAGGCACCCCATTCATTTCATGAATCCATGTTTTTCCTAAAAGAAGATTATATGAAAGTTCATGAGGCATAACATGGATTTTTTTTTTCCAATGTGGCCTTCCCAACTGTAATAGGTAAAGTAATCACACCGAGCAATTATTTTTTACATTGTCAAATCCCTTAATAGATAAAGAATCAGGTTGAATGTTTGATTTATCAATGCCAAGCCTATCCAGAAGGCTCACACTACACACATTAAGGGCAGAGATGGTATCTACAAGAGTTCTCTTTATCCCTTTTCTTTTGTATTGAGATATTATTATGAAAGCTTCATTTTTTTTTTGCACTTCCAAAGGGTGGAGTTCACTTTGGTGGAAAAAAATGTCAGCATTTATTCCTTGGATCATGGTTTCTATGTCATTTTGTTGTGCATTGGAAGGGATAGGAACTTTTTGTAATGCTATATGAATCATGTTGTGGTAGTGAGGGGAGGCTTGAATAAGGTCCCATAATGACATCTTAGCAAGAGTATTCTTTAGTTTTTCAGCAAAATTGTACTCATTTCCAATTTGTGGAGATAAACGAGGAGGGCCTGCTAAGATGGGGTTATGTAAATGTAGGGGTTTTGGGGTTGGTTGTTGTGGTTGTGGATTATTTCTATTGTTATATCTATGAGAAATGGTATTATGACTCGGTTGTTGCAAAACATTATTCTTAGGTGGGTAGAGTCTATGAATTCAGGTTTGTTTTAAGTTTGAGTTTTGTGTGAAGGGGGGTAAAGGATGAGTTGAGGTTGAATAATATTAACGTCCCTTAGTGAAGGAGAGTCTAATGTTGCCTCATAATGTTCTTCTACTATGTTATTGTCAATGTTATCTTTGTCTTGCACCATGATATCTTCCCTAGGAGGAGAGTTTTTAGGAGAACTAAAAACCAAATGTTCATGACATTCAAGAATTGGTTCTTCTAAAATGACTTCATCAAAAGTAGGGGGATGATCAATGGTTGGATTTTCTTGATTATCAATAGTGGATACATATTAGGAGGAGGCTCTATTTGATTGTTTGTTTTCTCAAAGGTATCATTCTCTTGTGCCATATTATCTACCCTAGTAGGAGAGATTGTAAGATGTTCATCACATTCCATGGTTAGATTTTGTAAAGTAGATTCATCACTCGTAGCGGAGGCATCAAGAGAAGGACAACTATGATTTTAATGTGTGCCAATGATTGGATCCTCTTGTTCAAATAGACCCTTCCAAATGTTAGGAACATTAGGAAGGAAAGAAATAATGGTATAACTCTCAATCATCGAATCTCTTGATACCAATATATCCTCCTCAAAAAAAAAAAATTCATGAGCGTGCACGATTGTATCTTTATTCACTAAAGAATTTTCACAAATAGGGGAGGTGTTGGGAGATGAATGGAGACTAAGTAAAGTATTGGAAATGAATTCATCTTCTATTGTTATACTATATTCCCAAGGGGAATGAGGAGAAGGACAAACAAGACCTTCATGATTCTCAATGACTATACCTTCTTTCACCAAGATACCTTCATCACTTAAAGGAGAGGTATTGGGAGAAGTACAATTATGGTCATCATGGTTATCCATTGTTATATTATCTTCTATCACATCATCCTCATAAATAGGAGAGATAGGAGGGGGTGTAAGTTTAAGGAAAATGACATTTTCACCCTCTTGCACTAAGAGACTCTCATAACTAGGGAATGCATTGACTGAATGACTAACATGCTTATTGACTAACTTTTTCTTTACAAACTTGTAGAAGATTGAAACTAGAATTTGTGAAAAGTAATCTATGTAAACTTAAAATGCAATGCAATTTTCAGTTTTCAAGCAAAATAACTATGCAATGATCTAAAAATTAAATGTTGTAAATGCAAATTTAGAATTGAGCAATGCATGAAGTGGGGCAATTTAAGCTAGATTTAGTGAAATACATGTAACAGAAACTCTACCAACTGAAACAGATAGTTAAGGGCATCAAACAGAAGCTTAAAAAGCTGGGTTTTAGTGTTGTAAAAGGCTATTTCAAATATGTTCTAGGACTGATTCGCCCTCCCAATATGGATTTTTTCAAAATTTTCAGCAATTTTCAATGGATTTTGATGCTTTTTATGTTTTATGACTTGAATATGAAATGAAAGTTCAAGTTTTGAATGATTTTCAATGAAATTAAATGCAAAAATGCAACCTATATGCATTTTCACTAATGTAAAAATTTAGAAATCCTAGAGGAAAATTAACCAATGCAAATCCTAATGCAAAATTAATGTAAGCTAGATCTAGGATGATGATGGACTCTAAATAATAATTAAGATGTTCAAAATTTGGGTTCACCAAAATGTGGACACCAAAAATGGATGCTTTGCTTCCTTGTCTACAAAATGGAATAATGGAAAGAGATCCAATTTCACAATTTTCACATTCAAGAATACCTTAGAGATATCAACCCAATGAAGGATGTGAGAGACCTAACTATAATATATCCTTGGAGAATACTAAGACAAGAAAGGGGTTCACCACCAAGTGTAAACTTGGAAAACATGAAATGTTGGAAAGCACAGTGTGAAATGCAAGTATATGCTAAATGACCTAGAAATGACCATGAAACAAAACAAAAAGTTACAAAATTGGAAGTGTGCACATAGAATCTTGCTAGGGATAAAATGGAGCTTTGAAATCCTGAAGACATTGATTTTTAAGCCTGGTGGGACTCATTCACCATTCTAGGTGAATCAGTCCTAGTTCTGGAAAACTACACCTGAGCTTGTTTTAGCCAAATGGGTATCAAAATCCATAAAAATCTCTAAAAAATAGGTAGAGTGGGACTCATTTGCTACTAATGGAAAATGAGTCCACTTTGACTTTTTTGAAAACTCAAAAGTGGAATCTGTAGCTCTCAGTCTACTCTTTCTGTTCCTCCAAGTGTCCAGATCTGAAACCCTAATTTTTGGGGTTGTAAGTGACTTTTTGTAAATATTTTTACCTTTCCAATAGGGAAATGACTCCAATAACTTTGTAACCTATTCTTCAAATATTTCCAAGCCTTCAAAGTGCCTAGATCTACAATCACACAAATAAAGAGAGAGAAAAAGTTGATTGTTAGAGAATAGGGGTTTGCCTTGGTCAAACCCATTTTAGGTAATTAAACCAAAATGATGAAACAAGATAATGAAGCATGAATATGAATTAATGCAATTAGAGACTTTCCATGATGATATATCTTGAATTTCTGCAACAATGGATGAAGAATCTACCCTTGAATGCCTTAGAAGTGATCTTGATTCCTATCTTGATGACCTTGTGAAGACTTAAAATGCTTAACCCTAGTTTGCTTGACTTGATAACATGAATACCTCATGAAAAAATGATTTGAGGGCTTTTTTATATAGGAAAGGCACTCAAATGGCAATTAATTTGATCCCCAAGGCTGACATTTAAGAAAATTAAACTTAAAACCCAGTTTTTCCCGCTCAAACTCTAAAAATAGCTCAAATGGGACTCATTTTCCATCCTGGGAGAATGAGTCCCACCTGGATGGGACTCATTCACCCGAAGTGGTGAATGGGTTCCACAGGGGCCATTTTGCTAGCTAAAGTTTTGGGGAATGCATAAATTAAGTTCATCTATTGATCTAGTCAGGTTTTTATCAAAATATGCCTTGGGATGCACAATATGGGGTCATAGGGGCATATTAATGATGATATAAAGGGTGATTAGGGTTAGGAACACAAAGTTCAATGTGAAAGTGTGATTAAATACACTCTACACCATTAAAATGAGGTCCATATAGCCTATAAAAGGTACAAGATCCAATGTGAATGTGTAAAACACATTACAACACCATATTAAAACCAAGTTTAATTTACAAGCCTTCTAGATTAATGTGAAAATGAAATTAAATAAATTTTATAACATTGAATTAAGGGAAAGATAGTTCCATTAGACTTAAATGCTTAATAAAAGTATAGAAAAGTGTGAAATTCATTTACAACACTTTACACCACCTTTACAAGACATCAATAAATGCATTTTATTTAGTTTTCAAGGGCCCAAGACCTAATGTGGATGTGTAAAACACCTCACAACACTAGATCAAAGTGACATTAGGTCCAATTTATCATTAATTATTCATGAATCAAGAAAGGTCCACTTTTTTTATGATACAATATTAAATATATTATAGATTACATAATATTAATATAATATATAATAAATAATATACTATATAAAATATGTCATCTATAGTTTATAAAATATAATAATATATAATTTAATACAATATATAATATATGATGAAAATAAAAATTCAACCTTTCAAGAGCACACACACATGCTCTAATACCACTGATGAAAAGGGAATACTGTTGCTCACAAAACAAAATGTAATATATCTCTATTGCAACAAATAATGATCATTACATACACAAAATCATACAATCGTGAAGACCAATAGAGAGAAAAATCATTAATTCAAAACAAAATCTTCTTTCATTCTCATCGAAACAATTACAAATTTTTCTCAATCCATTAGGGATTCAAATTTGCTCAACAAGCTCTTCCCGTAACTTCTTTTCGCTGCCCCAAAAATCTTTATACCTTTCCTCCAAAATATTTGCACATTTCTCTTGAACTCCACATTGTCCTCTTCTTCTTTTCATCTTAACTTCTAAAACCCATCACATTTTGTCTATCCCTGCTCCCTCATTTTTTCGAATCTTCTAAAACTGTTTCAATGTTTTGTGCACCTCATTCCTAGGTTTCAAGATCATTTTCAAATTCTTGATTTCATTACCATATGAGAAAGTTATGACCATTTTACTAATACTAGGTCTCATAGTTACAACCCTAGGCCATCTTCTTCTACCCAGAATGCTAGCCAACTCTCATAATACCCCTGATATTTCTTCTTGGATGTGGGTTTTCTCTTTTTTTGACTTGAGAATTCAATGAAATTCTAAAATTATCTTCTCACCTTACACCCACTCTCTCCATTCCATCAATTTCCACCATTCCAATCCTCCAACAAGATGCAATTTTAAATTTTTTGAATGGAGTTATGATTTTACAATAAATGTCCACTCATAGGCTTGGACATGGAAGTTTTCATTTTTGAAAAATTAACACTTTTCAAATATTTTCAAACAATTAGAAAATAAAATCAATTAATTAATTGATTCTCAAAATCCTAACATCAAACTTTACTGTGTTGGAGGAGTTGAAGATTTAAAATAATTTGAGCCTACAACCAAAAAAAAAAAACACAAGCATACAACTTTAAAATATTTTTGGTTGTGCAGGATTGCATGGTACCCTCGGATGCTCTTGCATCAATATATAATATAATAATATAATAATATATAATATAATATAATATATAATACATAATATATAATATATTAGTATATATATTAGTATATATTAATATATTAAATATTATGTGTTATAAATAATATAGGTAACAAATATCCATTTTTTTCTAAAAAATCAGTAAGCCCAAGATTTGGCTCGGGATTTGGTTCGAGATTGCCAAACTTGGAAAGCCAACTAAAAAAATGTGTTTACAAAATTTCCTTAGTTTTCTGAAGTTCACCCTTGTGGCTGACAAATTTTTTATCCAAGTTTGATGAAATGAAAAAGGTTTATTGAAAAAATTGTTAGCTTTCCACCAATATAAGATATGCCTTATTTTGAATTTAATAGATAATTATTATTTATTTTTCTACATACGACTAAAGTCTTGATTAATAATTTTGAAATGTTCTAATAAAAAATCATAACCAATTATTTACATGTAAAAAATTACAAAAAATGTGGCACATCTGGGCATGTTTCCTCTACATATATTGAAATTTTTAGAAAAAAATATTACTTTTTTCTTGTACTTAGGTTGGTCAAGCATGCACCTTTTTTTTATCTTTTCCCTAAAAATTTAGCACTACTGCATTGAAATTTCAAATTTCTGCAAAATAGATTTACTTTTTTTCCAAAAAAGGACTAGTAGCCTAGAAACTACATTCAATTTTCTAAAAATTATTTTCTTACATATTTTTCAAATTATGTTAATAACCTATTCAAATTTTTATGTCAAGTTGCCTAACTCTATTTTTCTGAGTTTTCATTACCACTCAGTGGCCTAGTTTGGACCCCCATGATCCTACACTGACCTTGATGCTCAAGAAAGGTAGTCAATTGAGTGGATTACATATCTAGCTAAATCATTCAAGGATATTAGAGAGGTTATAAATGAATAACCTATTCTAGTAAGTCCCAACTAGTTTGAGCCTCTCTAGTTTTTCTATTTTGCTTATTTCTACACTATTTCTATTGGCTTACTTTAAAATGATGAAGAAGGGTATGAACAACCAATGTCATTCTTTAGTTAATCATTACAAGTAGTTGAGATAAATTATTCTACAATATAAATATATACATATGATTTAGTTATGTTTATAAAGAACTTAAGATCATACATTGTGGGCATTAAAACCATAACTTGTGTCACACCCAACTCTGAAGGATGTATTCATTTAATAGGAATCCTTAGGTAAGAGATGTAGGTTGATAAATAAAATCAAAGAGTATGACATGGATACAACTTACAAAACTTTTTATAAACCAATTATTAGGTAAGTTTATGGTTAATTCCAACTTTGAAGAAGTAAAATTAAATGAGAAAATTGTATATGGTGCTTTTGTTCTTTGTCATTTGAATGGTAATACATGGTATAGGGATATTATTTTTATCTTAAAAACGTGTTCTATCATATATGTATGAGTATAAAATAAAACCCTCAATCTATGATCTCAAATATCTATGCTAATCCAAAATGAGCTAATGTTTAGAAATAATGAGGTGGTAATTCTTAACTGTCTAGATCATGAACAAGCTGATATAGATATGAATGTCATCATGATGTTTGTGGATGAAATTTCAAGGATAGGACCACTACTCATAATATCCTTAGGGATAGGTATTGGTGGCCTAAATTTTTCAAGGATGTAGCTTAGATTATCCAAAGGTGTGATTCCTATCAAATGGTTTATGGTAGGTTGAAGTTTGTTGGTGTACTTCCTCTTTTGCCTCTCACAATTGATGGACCTTTTTAGCAATGTGAAATTTATTTCATTGGAGAGATAAATAAAAAATATAGTAGTTGATACAAGTAGATCCTTGTTGCTACTAATTACTTCACCAAGTGGTTTGAATCATATCTAACCCACAATGCAACTTCTAAGGTAGTGATTGAGTTTTTTTATTAGCAATATAATTATGAGGTTTTATGTGCCCACCAATATTTTAGTTGATAATGCAATTTGCTTCAAATATTAGGACATGTTAAAAATGTGTTCTAAATTTGATATAAATTTGGTGCATTCATCTTCAGACAACCCTCATAGTAATGGGTATGCTTAATCAAGTAACAAAATCAGGTAATAAAACTTATAAGTAGAATATTGGATAAAATTGAAAGAAGGTGATATAACAAGTTAAAATGTTCACTTTGGGCTAATAGGATGACCTTCAATTAGGCCATGGGAAGGATCCCATTTCAATTGGTGTATAGAGCAGAGGCAATATTACCTATGAATATGGAATTTCTTGTATACTAGTCATTACATGATATAAATTCTTTTTAATGTGATACAATATCTTAGAGGGTCATAGAATTGATGAATTTGGACGAGAAATTAAGAGTTACACAGGATAAAAATTTGCATCATAATAAAATAATAATAAAAATTATAAAAAGATGTCACCAAAAGACTTAGAATTTGGTGATATTTTTTTCTATAGAGTACTAAGTTTAAATACAAGGGAAAGCATAAAAAATAGACCCTTTGTGGCTTGGGCCATATAGAGTAAAAATAAGAGGTATGAGATGAATGTATACCATCTCATGGATTTTGATGGAGAACTAATAGATCTTCTTTGTATAGCCAACATCTAAAACATGGGTATGTGGAGGATCATCATGGAAAAAAAAGGCCCTTAAGTGGCGATAAAATTCAAAAAAAATAGAGTTAGGCAACTTGAAATAAAAATTTGAATAAGTTATCTATATTATTTCAAAAATATGTAAGAATAGAATCTATAGCAAATTGAATGTAGTTTCTAAACTACTAGGTTTATTTAGAAAAAAATCTATTTGGTGAAAATTTGAAATTTCAATGCATTAGCACTTAAATTTCAGGGAAAAAATAAGAAGTAGGTGTGTGTCTAACCACCCTAACCATAATAAAATGATAATATTTTTTATAATATTTTATATATAAGTAGAAGACTCATGTCCCAATGTGATGCATATTTTTTGTAATTTTTTCCAAGTAAATAATTAATTATGAAATTTTTATTATAAATTTTAAAAAATATAAAAGTTGTATGTCGACCACCTTAACTTGGTCAAAACTTCATGATATATTTTTTTTAATCCTATAGTATGCAAAGCATAGAATGTGACACATGTTTTAGATTCAAAAAATGTGATATCGTTTGAAAGCTATAGATATTTTTCAATTAGCCTATCAATCGGGACTTTAGTTGTAATTCAAATAGAAAATGAATAATAATTATTTATTAAATTCAAATTAAAGCATAATTTATATTGGTGGAAAGCTTAGAATCCCCTTTAAAACCCCTTTTTGTTTCATCAATTGTGGGTAAAAAAAAAGGTTGTCAGCCACATACCCTACACATACCCATCATATTGCCACTTTTTGGCCCATCATGATCCTGCACATACCCACATTACCTTTCATATGTGATGAAATTTTATCATTCTGATTGGTGAGTTCAACTGTTATATCTTATGTATTTGATTAGTTGTTTCTAAGTAGTCTTGACCCATGTTGATCATGATGGTGCATTATTGATTTGATCACATTCCTTGTTATTATTTGTTGTGTCAAGTATTATAGTATACTCCTAGATTTTTTGGGATTCTTAATGTTCCTACAAGAGACACACATTCCAAACTAGAGCCATTGTTGGGACTCAAATTTATATTATTATTTTTCTTGAGTCCCTTTCTTATTATGTTTCTTAGTCATATTTGAACTTACCTACCCTTATTCATAATTGATCTAAGACATAATAAATGGGTCCTCTAAGTGTAAAATGATGTATAAAATCCATAAAAAGTATAATTTTGGGCTTTGCTTAGTTTTTCTCTTAGTATTTCATGTGTTGTTGTGTTGTTGCAGTTTCAAAATTTTGAGTTTGTCCATACCTAAATTCCTTCCCTTATGATCTTGACAACCCACTTAAATCTTTCCCATTTTTTTTCTAATTTTTATTATGTTCTAGAGTGTCAAAGTTTCCTATCCCTCAATACCATTCCCTTACCATTCCTAAGCTCTGAATCCCAAAATTCCAATTAAAATTTTGAGTCATGGGTGAGTGTAGGATCATGGTGGGCTAAGTAGTGGAAATAGGGTAAAAAAATGTTTTTAATTCTAGCCAAGTTTTGAAAATGGATATGGGTATGTGTAGGATCAACATGGAAAAAATAGGCCCTTAAGTGGCAAAAAAATCAGAAAAATCAGAGTTAGGCAGCTTGACATAAAAATTTGAATAAGTTATCTATATTATTTGAAAAATATGTAAGAATAGAATCTGTAGGAAATTGAATGTAGTTTCTAAACTACTAGGTTTTTTTGAAAAAAAAAGAAATATATTTGGTTAAAATTTGAAATTTCAATGCAGTAGTACTTAAATTTCAGGGAAAAAAAAGAAGTAGGTGTATGTCTGACCACCCTAACCACAATAAAATGATAATATTTTTTTATAATATTTTAGATATAAGTAGAGGACTCATGTCCCAATGTGATGCATATTTTTTTGTAAATTTTTTCCAAGTAAATAATTAATTATTAATTTTTTATTACAACTTTTAAAAAATATAAAATTTTTGTATGTTTGACCACCTTAACTTGGTCAAAACTTCATGAAATTCAATTTTTCTTTTTTTAATCCTATAGTATGAAAAGCATAGAATGTGACACATGTTTTGGATTCAAAAAATGTGATACCATTTGAAAGCTATAGATGTTTTTCAATCAGTCTATCAATCATGACTTTATTGTAATTTGAATAGAAAATGAATAATAATTAATTATTTAATTCAAAGTAAAGAATAATTTATATTGGTGGAAAGCTGAGAATCTCCTTTAAAAACCCTTTTCATTTCATCAATTTTGGGTAGAAAAAAGTCATCAGCCACATACCCATCATATTGCCACTTTTTGGCCCATCATGATTCTGCACATACCCATATTTGATTTTTTCCTTGGGTTAGGTAGAAAGTTAGTTTTGGTTTGATAAAACCAAGCCAAAATTGATTTATATTTATAATGGATATGCATCTTTAAATAATGGATATCCATTTTTTAAATAAATATATATTTGTTTTTAAATAATATATCTATATGTTTCTAAATAATAGATATCCATTACTTAGAAATGGATATCCCTTCTTGAGAAAAGTATATTTGTTATTAAAAATGTGTGTGTGTGTATATATATATATATGCCTTAAGCAAAAAAGTAAAAAAAAAACAATATTTTATAGTGTTGAGGCGATCCATGGCTTTCACACAATAGAAAAAAGGTATAGGAGAAATAGATATCCAAGCTTGGAAATTGATATCTATTTTGGAGAGCACAAAATTGTGCTTACATTAACAATATTATAGAGGTAAGTTTTTTCTTTCCTTTTTATTGAGTTTTTTTAAAATTTATTCAAAGTTTTTAATCTAATTTAGGTTTTCATTTTTAAATTGGAAGTGATGAGTTAAATATTTTTCCAAAACTATATTTAATTTTGGTCCATAATTTAACCTTCATCATTTTCCATATTGGTTTTATAAAACTAAGATTACTAATATGAATTGACAAAATAGGATATACTATAAAGAGTAATATTTTATATGTACAAATAGAAGTAGTTGTGTATGACTAAACAGGGTAAACATGCAAATCTCTTATAGCCATGAAAAATAATGATGCAGATACCTTGTGAAAAGATTGCAATGAACCTTTTTTTCAACCAATCATAATTTAGCATGTTGTTATAGTAATTGATATTGTATCTTAAGAAAGAGTGGTCATAGGTCATGCATAACTCTTTCTTAGCCAATCATGGTATCTCAACTTTTAAAACTATAAAACAAAAACTTATATTTAAGATATTCTATTGATGAGCTGAAGATACATAAGCTACTATATGTAACACACAAGATATAGATATCATATTAATATTGTGAGTAGTATTATTATCATTGTCTGAAGTGTTCTCAAAGTATTTTTGATTGTTTCCTTCATCGGTCAATTATGAGGTAGGGCCCACTCTCCAACCACTGATTGATTGTATTTCTTTTTGGTGTTTTTTATAAAAACATGTAAGGCATGTTTTTTATGTGTTGTGAGTAATTGAGAGTTGATTAATTGATGCATTCAGTTTGATTGGTAAATTTTTAGATTATTTTTTTTACTTTATAATTATTTGTGGTAGTTTCTATAGTAAGAATTATTTTAATACAATTTCTATCACCAAAATTGCTTTATTATAGTTCTTCTAGAAGAATATATTCTTTTCTATCATAGATTGTGAATCGGTTGTTTCTATGGACTTTAGTATTTCTAACTATCCAAAATAGAATTCCCTACACATCATTGCACTTAGCTTACTATCTACAGCCCTTGAGCGTATAACCATTACATCTTTGATAATTTTATGCCTTGGATTGACTCTAGACTCAAATAGATATTAACCTACCAATCATTAATTATTAACTTATCAAAACATGCCTTAGTTTTTTCAAAAACAATTGTCATAATTGTCAAGGAAAGGTGTTAAAGGTCTACTAGTCTAGTAAGTTGATTTAGGACTAGTGCACCATGGAGAAAGTCCATGCAATTTTTGACCTTGCCTAGGAAACTATCCTGGATTTTCACTATATTAAGTCATATAGATGCATGGGTTGAATGTTAGAGATGAAAAAAGAATATTTTTCAAACAAATTGTATGAATTATCTTAACAAAACAAGAAAATAAAAAAGGCCACAATTGGAGAAATAACATAAGTCGGTTGAACCAAATCTTGAAAATTGCATCATTGAATCAACTACCATTAAATATGATCTTGAATCACCACCTAGTGCTCCTTTAGTGTAACCTGAAAGACCTGATTCATCAAAAGAATCCTTTAAAAATTTTGTTGAGTTTGCTAAGTAATTTGTAGAATCATAAGAATTAAGAAGTGGTAAACCTTTGATAAAGAAGTCATTTAAGTATTATTTGACATCTTGGTCATTTGAAACAATGGTTGATGTAAATAGAGATAACAATAACAATGATCAAGCCATGTGGAGAATAATGATCCCATTATGTTCAAGTTTCCTATTGTTAATTTGGAAGAGGAAGCACCCATGAAAAACATACCCCATTCAACTCTCCCAATCTTCCAAGGTCTTTTTGTTGAGGATCCTGATATGTTCTTATTTGAAATTGATATCTTATGTCATAGTTATGATTACCAAAGTGATGCTCAAAAGCTTAATATTTTTCTGACTACACTAAATGATGTTGCATTATATTGGTTTATGGAGCTTGGATGATATTCTATTTGTACATGGGATACTATGAAGGAATAATTCCTAACAAAATATTAAGAATATTGTAAGATAAGTGAAGTTCGAGATTAAATATTTTGAATGATATAATATAAAGAGGAAACATTAGAAGACTTCCTTGAATGAATCTTATTTAGTCTTCAAACAAAGAAAATGAGGTTGTTAAAATGATTTTTATTTAAAGAATTAGTGATTAAAGTTTAATGGAAATCCTAGTGTGGAAATGCTTCCCTAATGCAAATCAATCAGGGAAGAGGTTGCAAAACTTTGTTTCAAATACTTTTAATTTTATAGTTAACCTTTAATATTACACATATTCAATTAATTTTATATTGAAACAATGGAACACATAATACAAAATTTATATGGGAAAAACCTTTTAGGAAAAAACCCACACACCAAAGCATAGATTGATTATATTACAATAATATGGCAATTACATACAATATTTAGAGCCTATGTTCTTGTAGGTGTTGATTCATTGTGATACAATTCTAGAGTGTTTTGAATGCACAAGACAACTAACAAGGGGGTGAATGATTTGTACATTAAAACATCAAAACCCTCATTAACATTCAGATTTTCTTTAGTTCTTAAACCCTTATCATGTATTAGCAGAATATAAACATGAGAAAAAATAATTAAAACACATCCAAAAACATGAGAACACTAGATTTATATGGAAAACCCAAGCAAGGAAAAATCACGGTGAATATTAGCTCACAATATAAAGTAACTACAACACCGAATACTATAATCTCACTTTCGAAGGGCTTATTTCCCAAAAGAAAGAAGGGCTCACTACCAATGGCTCATTTCCATATTAGAAAGAAGAATAAATAAGATCATTATGATGAGAAATCCATCTCAGATCAATAGATAATATCCACCACTACAACTCTACACCATCAGTAACATCTAGCTCAATGCTATCAAAAACTTCAAGTACTCTGCAAATGTTGACCCTTCTATTCACTACATTGGAGTCATAGGAATTAAGCTCATACTTTAGATTTTTGTATCTAATTAAATTTTCATTTCAACACATATTTTTCATATGCATACTCTTCTCCAATAATTCACCTTGTCTTTATACCATTCACAACCTTAAAAACATCTTTCAAGGTTAGCTATGCACTTCAAACGTGTAAATTTAAATTAGGTCAACACCAAAACATTCCCACGGTGGGGAGGAATGGGAATAGACCACATCACACCATAACTCATACCTAAATCCACATAAACATGCCATTCCATGCTTCCACAAACACTAAAGTACACTTGCAATTAGTGTAAACACCCAAGGTCGATTGAACCTATGTTGACACCATTAAAAATTTAAGTACACACTTTACCAAACCAAAAGACAACTCACAGACTCCACAGAACACTTAAACACAATCTAGAATATTCCATCAACACCATGAAATCTAAAAAATCCTTCACAATATCATACACCTAAAGAACACAATCATTTTGTAGACCCAATTAAATTTCCACATATTGTAACATATGAATCCAACCTAGTGGAGCACCAAAATTCAAACAACTAAAACTAAAGATAGATATGAGAAATATTTAAGCACACTTCTAGATCTATAAAAACATAAACCATAATACAGAGAAATGCAAAGCAAAACCATTTCTCCTAGACAGTATTGCTTCACAGTTCATACACTGGTGAACACAACTTCTCTTGTTGAACAATCCATAACATAAAACTCTAGATATAACACGTCTAAACACCTTTGATCAACATATCCAAACCACACAAGAAGATGTTCAATCATGAAGAAATGTAGAGAAAAACACTGAACAAAAATCTACCACACTGAACACTCTTTACCACACTATTTCCTCTTTTATTCAAACTTTCTCAAAAGAACTTGGAAACCAAGCACCACAAACACCAGCTCAACATCTGCAACACTCTTCTCAACATCTCAACCACACAAGAGGTTGAACATCCACAAACATATGCTCATCAAAGCAACACTAGAGGTTGACATTAGTGAGACTACTAATGACAACATAATGCAACCAATTAAAGCATCTCCAAAGGTTTACATCAATGCAACAATAAATATCTGCTAACATCATTGACAACACAAACTTCCAACAATCTTCCCCTTTTTCATTGATGGCAACACATGATATAAAAAACCATCAATAACAACAACTCTAGTCACCAATACATCTACTGCACATTAGTGCACACTGCTCCCTCTTACACTTGCATCTACTCTTTCTTTTACAAGACTTCTCTCCCCCTTTTTCATATGGTTTTTCTGCTAACTTTCTCTCCCCCTTTGACATCAATGGAAAAGGGAAACACATTTTTTCTTTTCTTTGCTTCCACTTTGACACCAATCACATATACTTTCTCTCCCCCAAGGGAAACATTTGTAAGGGACACCAATTGATCTACAACCTCCTCTACTTTCAATTCCTTTGATAGCACCAACACACAATACAATGAAAACACTTACTCCCCCTAACTGCAACAACCAATAATGCCACTACTTTCTCCCCTTGAGAGGTATCCACCAACATTAGTCCAAAATAATGAATGAATCTTGAAATCCATTTGACTGATGCATAACCTTATGCATCTAATTGAAATAAGGAAGGGTAATAACCCCTAACTTCTCTTAGAGATACTCAAAAGTATCCTTAGGAAGAGCCTTTATGAAGATATCTACAACTTGATCTTTAGTAGGCACATACTCCAGCTTCACCTCATTCTCTGCAACCTTCTCTCTTAAAAAGTGATACCAGATTGAAATATGCTTTTTCTTTGAATGCATTACCAAATTCTTTAAAATATTGATAGCACTTTTGTTATCACATAATATAGGAATTGATTCATCGTATGACACTTTGATATCCTTGAATATTTGCTTCATCCATAACACCTATGTGTAGCATGATGTTCCAACAATATATTATTCTTCTATAGTAGTGAATGACACTGAATTCTGCTTCTTGCTTAGCCATGAAACTAACCTACTTCCAAGAAAGAAAGCACCACCATTTGCACTTCTTTTTTCATCCACACAAACTTCCTAATATGCATCTGTATAAGCACTTAGAGAGAAAGTAGTACCCTTTGGATACCACAATCCATGTTCCAAAGTTCCTATCAAATATATGAATATTCTCTTTACTACTACCACATGTGACTCTCTGGGATCTTCTTGAAATCTAACCACAAGAAAAATTGCATTCATGATATCTAGTCTAGTAGTAGTTAGGTATAGCAATCCACCAAACATTGATATATACTTTCTCTAATTATCCTTAGGTGATTCTTCATTCTTACATAGCTTGCAACCAGTAACCATGGGAGTAGATACCAGTTTAGAGTCTTCCATTGCAAACTTCTTCAAAATTTCCTTAACATATTTTGACTCTGATATCAATAATCATTTCTTTGTCTAATTGATTTGAAGCCCAATAAAGAAATTCATCTCCCCAAACATAGACATCTCAAACTCTTTCTACATCTCTTCTACAAATCTCTTACACATGTTTTAATTTCCTCCAAAGATTATATCATCAACATACATCAATCATGATTTGATGTTTCTCAACTTTAAAATAAATATTATTATATGTGGTACCTTTATTGAATCCCTGTTACAACAAGTACCTAACCAATCTTGCATACCAAGCTTTAGGAGCTTTCTTGATTCCATATAATTCCTTCTTCAATCTATAGACCATGTTAGGATTTTTTGATAACTAAAATCCTTTTGATTGTTCAATGTATACCACTTCTTCCAACTCACCATTCAAGAATGCAAACTTCACATCCATGTGATAAACTTTGAAATCTATATGTGCTGCAAAATCCAAAAACATCCTAATAGCCTCCATCATCTCCACCAAATAAAATATCTCTCCAGTCTATTCCTTTTACTTGTGGGTAGCCTTTACACACAAGCCTTGCCTTGTTCCTAAAAACTTCTCCATTCTCATTCAGCTTGTTCTAGAACACCCATTTAGCTCCAATCACATTATTGTTCATTTGTCTTAAGACAAGTTCCCAAGTTTGATTCTTCTCAATTTTTATCAATTATTCTTCCATAGCCTTGATCCAAAATTTCATCCTTGCATGTCTCAATCAATATTTTAGGTTAACTTTAGAAATTAAACATTAATTTACTTGTTCTTCTATCATAGTAGCCTTTCTTCTTGTTAATATTCGCATGCTTTTGTCACCAATGATTTGATCTTTAGAATGATTCTTCTACACATACTTAGGGGTCTTAGGGATCCTTAACATAGAAGATTATGTTGGAGACCCTTAACATAAAGAACATCATCTATATTATGCTTTGTATCAAAACTAATTGAACCTTTTCCATATATCTTAGCAAATGTACCATCACCAAACTTAATAATACCACCTTCAAACTTCTCAAGTTTAACAAACTTACTCTTATCACTTGTCATGTGATTTGAGAATTCATTATCAATAATCTAGTATTTTTTGTCCTCTCTTACATGAAAAGAAATCACCATAGTTTCTTTATGACCTACTTTTGGAGCAACTTCATAAATATCCTAGAGTTAGTAGAATTATTTCCAACATTTAGAGCCATGAACAAGCATTCATCATTTTCACCATCTGGTTAATCAGATTCATCATCAGATATATTGGCATCTTCTTTAACATAATAAATTCTCTTAAAATTGATTTACCTTTATTCTCCTTAAATCTTTTATTTGTAGCTCTGACTGGACATCTTAAAGCATAATGACCTATCTTTCCACAATTGATGCATTTGAAAGGCAACTTACCTCTATATTTTCTAGTGCCCTTTTTCAATCTCCTCACAAAGTTTAATTCTAACTCATCAAACACATTCAGATCAGATTCCTCATTCTTCAAACTACTTTGCCAACTTTTTAAAAAGTCTCTTTTCTTGAATCACTTGGACCAAACTCTCTCAATTAAAAAGTTTTTAAAGCACCAAACAACTGATCTCTAGAATAATGATCTAAATTCTAAGCTTCTTCAATAGTAGAAACCTTATGACTATAAGATTTAGGAAGAGTTATTAATACCTTCTTTCCCACCTCATCTCCTTCAAGTTCACCACCAAGGCTTTTGATGGAATTGACAACTTTGTCCACTCTATGCATGTAGCCTATAATATCTTCATCTTTTGTCATCCTTAGGGTTTAAAACTTAGTTTTCAAATTATGCATCATTGCTTGCTTGACCTTATCATCTCCTTCATAGAAACTTTCCAATTTCTTCTAGATTTCTTTAGAAGATTTATAGCTCATAGCCTTCACAAGTTTTTAATTAGAAAGATGACACAAGAGAGCATACCTTTGTTTTCCATTATTCTCAAAAGCCTTGATTTCATCATCTATTGGTAGTCCATTTGTAGGCATTGTATATCCATATTCAATTCACTTCCAAACTCCAAACCCTAGGGAAACAAGGGAACCTTCCATCCTAGTCTTCCAGAATGCATAATCAAATCCATCAAATAGAGGAGTGACATTCTTGTGTGCTAGCAGATCTACCTCGAGTGGTTAAGATTCTTCTAAGGAACCTTGCTCTAATACCAATTGTTGAATGCACAAGACAACTGAGAGGGGGTGTATTATTTATACATTAAAACATCAAAACCATCATTAAAATTTAGATCTGCATTAGTCCTTAAGGGTAAAAGCACAAGTTGTGTCACACTTTATAAAGGAAACGGCCAACACTGATCCAATTTTTAAACTTGAATCACTAAAAAGTGGCATATATGTTTTGAATTTTGAAATGATGTAAACTAGTAAAATATGTATTTTTTAGTATATTTTATGTTTGTATTTTTTAAAAAAATATAAAAAATTATTTTAAATTAGTTTTTAATAAATTAAAACTATAATTTAGTTGCTGATAAAATGCTGAAAAATGAAGTTGCATGGGACATCAAACTTTTTATAGTAAATTTTTTTTTTCTTTCAAATTTTTTGTGTGTATTTATAACTTGAAATTTTAGTGCATGGATATATTTTTTTCCAATTTTGATAAATATATATTTTTAAATAAATATTAAAACGTGTGTGAATCAAAAAAATAGTTGTTTTCATCAGACGTCAACTTTCATATTAAATATTTATCTAAAATGGAAACAAAATTATATCATCTTAAAATAGATTCTTTTATCTAGTGCATCATATTTTTTTCAATATGTTTTAGTATTTTTCCTTGGCATAGTAATGAACCTAATATTTTGTGCTGAAAACCTACTTTTAGTAAAAATAAAATATAAAAAATAAAAAATAATTAAACTATTAAAATAAATATTATTTTGAAAACTACACTTATGGATCTACAAAAGGGTATTTTTATATTATTATTTTTAAATGTTGTTTGCATTAGCCTGCGAGTTATTGAAACTTCAAGTTTTCCAAATAATTTAATATTTTTGGTAAATTGGACTCAAAGTGGTGCTCCATACATTTTTAACCAACAATTTTAGTTGAAAAAGTTGTGGAAGCATCTAACTTAGCTAGAATGAATCTTACTAGATCATATGTTTGACCAAAATTGATTTTTAGTTAGAAATACTTAAATTCAGTTGTCCTGATAAGTTGGCTAAAAGTGTGACACAACTTTGTGCTTTTATCCTTAAACCCTTAACAATCATTAAACCCTTATCATACATTAGTAGAATATAAACATGAGAAATAGTAATTCAAACAAATCCAAAAATATGAGAACACCATATTTACATGGAAAACCAAAGAAGGGAAAAACCACGATGAGGATTAGATCACAATATAAAGTAATTGTAACACCGAATATAATAGGCTCACTGTCAGAGGGCTCATTGCCTAAAATAAAGAAGGGTTCACTGCTAATGGTTCAATACCAAATTAGAAAGAATAAGAAAGAATATTTTTACAATGAGAAATCCATCTCAGAGCAACAAAGAATATCCACCACTACAACTCTACACCATTAGTAACCTTCAGCTCATTGCTATTATAAACTTTGGATACTCTACAAATGTAACCCCTTTTTTCTCATTGCATTGGAGTCACATGCATTAAGCTTGCACTTCAGATTTTTGCATCTAATTAAATTCACATCTCAACACATATATTTCATCTACACACTCTTCTCCAATAATTCACCTTTCCTTTATGCCATTCATAACCTTAAAAACATCTTTCAAGGTTTGCTATGCACCTAAAATATGTAAATTCAAATTAGTTTGACACCAAAAGATTTCAGCGGTGGAGAGGAATGAAGGAAAACCACATTACACCTTAACTCAAACCCAAAGCCACATAAACATGTCATTCCTTACTTCCACAAGCAATGAAGCACATCTACAATTTGTGTAAACACCCAAGGTCATTCGAACCTGTATTGATACCATTAAACATTTAAGTACACGCTTCAACAAATCTAAAGATGACTCATAGACTACACACAACTTTGAAACATAATCTGAAATATTCCATCAATACCCTAAAATCCAACAAATCCTTTGCAACATCATACACCTAAAGAACATAATCATTTTGTACACCCAGTTTACCTTCCACACATTGTAACATATGAATCTAACCTTCTGGAGAACCAAAATTCAAACAACTCAGACTAAAGATAGACATGAGCAATATAAGCACACTTCTAGATCCATAAAACCAGAAACCATAATCTGGAGAAATGTGGAGCAAAACCATTTCTCCCAGACAATAGTACTTCACAGTTCACACACTAATGAACACGAATTCTTCTATTGAATGATCTGAAACATGAAAATTTGGATATAACACCTATGATCAACATATTTGAACCATAAAATTAGATCTTCAACCATGAAGAAATGTGGAGCAAAACACTAAACACTACTCTACCACATTGAACATTATTTACTACATTGTTTCCTCTTTTATTCAATTTTTCTCAAAAGCACTTGGAAACCAAGCACCACAAACACCAAATCAACACCTACAACACTCTTCTCAACATCTCAACTACACAAGAGGTTGAACATCCATAAACATATGCTCATAAAAGAAACACTAGAGGTTGACATCAGGGTATGTGCAGGATCATCATGGAAAAAATAAGCCCTTAAGTGGCAAAAAATTCAAAAAAATCAGAGTTACGCAACTTGACATAAAAATTTGAATAAGTTATCTATATTATTTCAAAAATATGTAACAATAGAATCTGTAGCAAATTGAATGTAGTTTCTAAACTACTAGGTTTGTTTTAAAAAAAAAATCTATTTGGTGAAAATTTGAAATTTCAATGCAGTGGTACTTAAATTTTAGGAAAAAATAAGAAGTAGGTGTTTTCTGACCACTCTAACCACAATAAAATGATAATATTTTTTTATAATATTTTAGATAAAAGTAGAGGACTCATGCCCTGATGTGGTGCATTTTTTTTATAATTTTTTTCCAAGTAAATAATTAATTATGAATATTTTATTACAACTTTTTAAAAAATATAAAAACTCGTATGTCTGACCACCTTAACTTGGTCAAAACTTCATGAAATTATTTCTTTCTTTTTTTAATCTTATAGTATGTGAAGCATAGAATGTGACGCATGTTTTGGATTCAAAAAATGTGATACCATTTGAAAGCTATAGATTTTTTTCAACCAACCTATCAATCAAGACTTTAGTCATAATTTGAATAGAAAATGAATAATAATTACTTATTAAATTCAAAGTAAAGAATAATTTATATTGATAAAAAGCTGAGAATCTCCTTTAAAAACCCTTTTCGTTTCATCAATTTTGGGTAAAAAATTAGTCGTTAGCCACATACCCATCATATTGCCACTTTTTGGCCCATCATGATCTTGCACATACCCATCAATGAGACTACTAATGAAAACATAATACAACTAATCAAAGCATCTCCATAGGTTGACATCAATGCAATAACAAAGATCTATTGACATCAATGACAACACAAACTTCCAATAGAGTGAATCTAGTAGCATAACAAAATACAAATATTAAAATCACATTATAATAACAAATAAACTAAGGCATCAATATATATCCTTCTCATACATGGGAATTAGTTTTTTCCATGTGTCAATCTCCCAATCTCTACATACATGCAAACTGAAAATCAACAACATGGATAAGTCCCAACTTGCCCAATTAGCAACATATCAAACATGAATGTACATACACCATCATGCAACAATGTGAAGGCACATACAAATCTTGTAGCTCTAAAAATAAAGCAACTTCACATGTCAAGCGCCCCATATAGAAAATAAGATTTTTTACCAAAACAGAACTCACCCACAACTCCTAGTCACTCAGAGTGACAACTCAGCCTCTGTTGAGAAGGTTTCCTTGTAATACCCCATCACGCAACCCCAAAGGAAACTATTACAACTAACATTTATGGCACAATTTTTATTTTTTTAAACATACTAACATGCAACATGATATTAATATTCAACACTTGAAAAGAAATTATACATGTACAACATATAACAAGTCCCTTGGGGTTACATGATTGCATTACTTTTCAAATCAACATCATAAAGAATGAACAAACAACTTCTATTACATTACATGATAGATAAATAAAATGAACATGGTCATTACATTTATGAAGATACATCTCTCAAGGATAACATCAATACAATGTTGTTTCCCATCAAGAATAGGAAAATTATAATAAAATAGAATAACACATCAGAAATGTATGATTACAAAGCTGCAAGGTTGGGTCCAACTCTAGTACCACTCAGGAGTCATTGCAAGGTACAATACAACTCACCTCGATCATCAGCTGGGGCCAATTGGGGTGCATATCACGTTCCACCTGACAACGTGGACCCGAAGGCCCACCTCCCATGCTAGGAGAAGACAAGAAGGATCTCAATGAATACCACTAAACAAAACAAGGACAATGAGAACAACAATTTAACACAAGATAACATTCATCATAAGAAATAACCAATCCAAGATGTAACCAACATATGAAATAACCAACCCAACACAACATAAACAAGCATCAACGAACACATGACAACATCCACTTCCAAAGGCTCAAGAACAAAAAGAGGGGAACAATCAACATAAATGGTTCTTAAAGGGTGGAGTAGCATCACATAGGTAGTCACAGGTTACCTTGACGTAACCTTCCTAAGCTATCGGCCCCCATCCTGGGTTTCCCTGGTAACCTCTATTGGTCATCGAACCCCCATGCTCACTATGTGGGATCAACATACGTTGCAAGATTACTATGCAGAGGCAAGGCATTTGATCTTGCCATTCCAAGCCTTCCCACTCATCTCAAGCCTAAACAAGCACTTGGGCCCATGAGTGAGGCTACATTATCTGAGTTAATGTGTGAATCTACGCAAAACCCCTAATTAATTAATTAACTTATCATTTGATTAAACTCAGAATGGGTTGTCCTGGACCAACCACTTTGGGTGCCATCCCCCACTAAGAGCCACTCCCCCAACTAACAACGATATCTCAAAATCACAAACGACAAGCCAACTTGCACAAGAAACCAAATCCAACAAAATATCTGCACCAAGTGAGGCATGCACCATCTCACACTAGAACTTCAGAGTAATGAAAACCACATTCAAGTGCAAGGCTCAAGCCACATAAACTCAAGATAAGTGTAAGATCAACCATCATCAAGTAACATAATCATAAAACCACCCGCTTTTAGGTGAAACAACATAAAACTCAAATAAATACTTCAGGATTGATATGGGTTACCCAAGGTGATCCTCCTAGGTCACCGGCCCCCATACCAACACTTGCAAGTAAAAAAATTATATCCCCTCTAACCTCTGGAAGAATCTCAAAATGCTAACACATGGGTTCCTCATCAAAGAATTGGCAACAAAAACAAATCTCAAAGAACTATTTTCAATCCACAATTATCGGGTCAACAAGTGAGAGGAAAAATCCCAACCCTAAAGTCAAAATCCTCTCATTAAACATTAGGCACGAAAGGATCCCTCCATGAAACAAGAAACAAAATCATCACCATGCCACAAATGACAATAATAACCAAAATCATCTCAAGATCAACAACCGTGACATCAATAATAAAGTCCACCAATTCATAACTCAATAAAACCACATGAGCGAATAATCAAAACAACCGTAATTTCAGATAAACAAAAACAACACTCATTATCTAATCAAATAACCATAAATATGGGAGGAATTCAAAATATTCTTCTTGACTTAGACACATAGTTCAATCATTAAGTTGTATACTCCACATAGTTGTCTTAAGGTAACTAAATCATTAACAAAACAATCATCTCTATCAAGGAAATATGAAATGCTAAAATACTTAATACAATAACGATAATCCAAATATTCATATCATAAGAAAATTTACTAGTCAACTATTTAAGATAATCACTATTCTCTAGTAATCAATAGAGAATAAACTTATCATTTACCTATATGTAACATGGGTATGTGTAGGATCATCATGGAAAAAACAGGCCCTTAAGTGGCAATGAAAATTTAGAAAAATAAGAGTTAGGCAACTTGACGTAAAAATTTGAATAAGTTATCTATATTATTTCAAAAATATGTAAGAATAGAATATGTGGCAATTTTAATGTAGTTTCTAAACTACTAGGTTTATTTTTCTAAAAAAAAAAATCTATTTGGTGAAAAATTGAAATTTCAATGCAGTAGTACTTAAATTTCAGGGAAAAAATAATAAGTAGGTGTCTGTCTGACCACCCTAACCATAATAAAACGATAATATTTTTTTATAAGATTTTAGATATAAGTAGAGGACTCATGTCCGGATGTGGTGCATATTTTTTTGTAATTTTTTCCAAGTAAATAATTAATTATGAATTTTTTATTAAAACTTTTAAAAAATATAAAAACCGTATGTCTGACCACCTTAACATGGTCAAAACTTCATGAAATTTTTTTTTAATCCTATAGTATACAAAGCATAGAATGTGACACATGTTTTGATTCAAAAAATGTGATACCATTTGAAAGATATAGATGTTTTTCAATTAGGCTATCAATCAGGACATTAGTCATAATTCTAATAGAAAATGAATAATAATAATTTATTAGATTCAAATTAAAGTATAATTTATATTGGTGGAAATCTGAGAATATCCTTTACAAACCCTTTTTCCTTTACAAACCCTTTTTATTTCATCAATTTTGGGTACATGGGCTGTAAGTCCGAAAACAAGGTAAGTTGTTAAACACGCTTTTTGTGTTGACTT